>OU898282.1:27519267-27757211 GCA_918026665.1 Diabrotica balteata
TTAACACCGATTATAATGAAGTAATTGTCTGATCCTGTCTCTGTATAGATACCTACTTACCTGTATTTAAAGGAAAACCGTTAAGATTGTCATTATGACAACTTGTTTTCAAATTAAAATTGATTACTTATTATATTTATGACGGGGGTAGGTAAAAAAATGGGAAGTATTGCCAGTTTATATGTAAAAATTTAGTAGCTTTAGTATTAAAATAGCGTCCACTTTTCAATTTGCTCCAGTTAATTAAAAAGTTAAAATGGCGCGTATTCTCTGAGAGAAAAATACTATTGTTTTATATGTTTTTAGTTGAACAACTTTTTTTCTTGTAAACTATTAACATTGATCTAATGGGAAATGTCATTCTTCTTTCTTGAAATAAAATTTTTTTTATAGCTACAATTAAGTTCCTAGTGTCTCAATTTTGTTCCATTTAGGTAAGATTATTGAATGTCCCTATTGTTGCTTTGTGCACATACGATGACCTATATAACATAAATAACATAAAGCCATCTGAAAGAGAATATAATATATATGTTCGAACTAGAACTTGCTGCTTTTTGCCTTTCGCATTCATATATGTCATATAAAGGTCATCTTATGTGCAGAAATCAACATAATGGTCCTTCGAGCCGGATTGTCTTCTTCTTTCACTGTGTTTATCAATATGTTGCTTTCTGTACATAGGATGACTTTTATATAACATATAAATTAATCAGAAGGTGAGGAGAATATATATATATATATATATATATATATATATATATATATATAATATATATATATATATAAAATATATATATAATAATATAAAATTAATGTTTCTTGGGTTTAGGTTCAATAAAGATATTACATGTGGAACTAGATTTTATTTTCCATTGCAATCAATCAACGTTTCGGCAGGAAACCCTTGCCTTTGTCAAGATTCTAAAATGTGTATATATAAGGACAAACAGATATTGTAAAATATGTAATATATATATATATAATATATATATATATATAATATATATATGACTACCAAAACGTAAAACGTGACACAGACATTAACGAACTGACATATAAAAGTTGATATCTGATATCTCAACTTTTATATGTCAGTTCGTTAATGTCTGTGTCACGTTTTACGTTTCGGTAAGTCATATAATATATATATATAATTATATATATATATATTATATATATATATACATATTTTACAATATCTGTTTGTCCTTATATATACACATTTTAGAATCTTGACAAAGGCAAGGGTTTCCTGCCGAAACGTTGATTGATTGCAATGGAAAATAAAATCTAGTTCCACATGTAATATCTTTATTGAACCTAAACCCAAGAAACATAATTTTATATTAAATATAAACGGTTCAAGAAACTCAAAACTACTATATATATATATATATATATATATATATATATATATATATATATATATATATATTCAATCTAGAACTCGCTGGTTTGTCCCTTTCGGGGGGATAATTAAAGTGTGTGCGAGAGTTTAAATGAAGCTCACAAAAGATGGAAGAACTAAAACAGGCAATAGAACAAATAGGCCTGAACATAAACTTTGAAAAAACAAAATACATGGCCAATTTAGTTCCAAGTGATGTTATGAGGGTAGATGGGAACGAAGTACATCAGGTCTTTAGCTATATCTATTTAGGGCATGATATTAGAATAGGAAAAGGCAATCAAACTTGTGAGATCCAGCGTCGCATAGGCTTGGGATGGGCAGCATTTGGCAAGATGCGAGATATTCTAAAAGGAACGCTACCGATTTGTTTGAAGAAAAAGGTTGACAACCAATGCATACTGCCAGTAACAACATATGGTTCCGAAACAATAACTTTAACCAAACATTCTGCAAATAAATTGAGAGTAACCCAAAGAAAAATGGAAAGAGCAATGTTGGTAATAACTAGAAGAGATATGGTACCAAATAGGATAGTGAGAGAGAGAGGACTAAAGTGACAGATGTCATAGAAAAAATTGCACAAGCCAAATGTAGATGGGCTGGACATATAGCACGTTTAAATGATAATAGGTGGACCAAAAGACTTATAGAATGGAGACCTAGAGCAGACAAAAGACACCGAGGCAGACCACAAAAAGATGGATGGACGACTTGAGAAAAAGTCAGAAATTGGATACAGAAGGCGCAAGATAGAGAACAGTGGAAGAACATGGAGGAGACCTATATCCAACAGTGGATGCAAGAGGTTAAGGAATGATGATGATGATGATGAATTAAAGTGTACAAAGTTAAAAAACTTTTATTTATTAAAAAAGTATAATTTTTACAAAGTAGGGATAAATGTAATATTTTGTATGTCCACCTTTGGCTGCTAAAAGAGCTTGAACACGTCGACGCATGTTCTCGATACAGGCTTAAGAAGTTTCCTGCGTGTGAGAATTACGATTCCACTCATATATGAGAATTTCAAGTAACTTCTTTTTATTATACCTTATTTCATTAAGCGATGCAGGGCATATAAACAACGATAAATTTAACAGATAATTGTTAAAGATGTTCCAAATGAGTCCACTCGTTCCGATAAGTAACAGTATAATTATTACACTTTATTATTTTTTTTCTTTTCTCAAATATTCGTGTTTATTGCATAATAAATAAATTAATTTTACCACTGAATACATAGTAAGTGGAAAAATAATCCGATTTATAAAATTAATGAATATTTTATGCATAAATACAAGTAACACTTCTTCAAAAATATTTAAAAATTAACCGAAATGTCCATCTTTATTTCGTCTGCCGACGTTTTCGACAGCTCATACCGGTTGGAACACGATTTAATGTTTACATCTTCCTGCATCGCTTAATGAATTTTACTATAGTAATGTTTTTTCGCAATCTCCATTTTCAGTAGTTCCCACTCATTCTCAATAGCGTTCATATCAGTCGAGTTGCCTGGCCAGTCAAGAACTTTAATTTTTTTGTTTTAAATAAGTTGAAATACTCTTAGCTTTGTGGCAAACAGCCCCATAGTGCATAAATATGGGTTCCTGTTCTCCAGGAAACCATTCCTGCAGCTATGGCAAAATTCTCGTCTCGAGTGCTTTCCGGTATTGGTCTTGTCTCATCGTGTTTTCCACCACGTAGAGACGGCCTGTACCTTTGCCGGATACCACAGACCAGACCATGAGTGACGATGGGTGTTTGATGGTGGGCACCATGCAATCGAGCTTGTATTTCTCGTTGGGATGTCTCCGAACAAACTTCGTTTTTTCTGTCAAAACTTGAAAAACGGATTCGTCCGAGCAGCAGACCTGAAATCAACAATTTTTTTAGAAATGCTCATGTTTTTTCAGTTTTTAATATTGATATTAAAAAAAAACAACACAAATATACCTTTTTCCAGTCTTACAGTGTCCAGTTTTTTTTATTTTTGTGACCATTCGAAACGTTTCTTTATCATAGCCGTAGTAAACCTTGACTTTTAGCTGGTGTTCTAGCTACCAGGTTATTTGCGATAAGTTTCTGAAGAACTATTATTTCTGAAACAAAAAGTCCTTCATCTTTTATCTCCTGAGTAAGCATTTGCAGTGGTTTCTTTCTGTTTAACAGGTAAATATCTCTTATTTTGGGACTTGGAACTTCTTGATACTCCTACCATTGCTGCTATTTCATTTTGAGACATTTGTCCAGCTTTTAGGAGTCCAAATACCTGGCCTACTCATTTTGGTGACGTATCAGCGTTTTTCCCCATCTAAAAAGGTATAATACCCTTAATTATACCAATAACTTCACTGCATTTGTTTATAATCTAAATAATCTGCAATAAAATTTCAGGTCAAAACCGATTAGAATTCAAATGTTCACAGACAGTTTTTGAGGTTATAAAATGCACACTAGTTGACAGGACGCAATGCTGTCTAAAAATGGCGGATAGGGCAGTGTTGCCAACGTTAAAATAGTACAATTATATATACTGTATGTAGAGTTACCCTACTACAGTCCGTCCCAAACCCTTCTTTCAGTGCGTCATAGTTGTTCGAATTCTCTCTAACGCATTAAGCTAGAAGTGACAGAAAAAAAACGTGAGTCGCTGATTATTATACATAGAACTTAGAAAATTAGGTATCGTTCACGGGTATTCGCATATTAAAGCGTATTCTACTTACGAACGTATAATTGGTTGGAGTTTAGAATACGCTAAATAGATATCCAATCAATTATGCATATAAATATAATTTGACACAGATGATCTTGATAATGACAGTGACAGTACTTTCACAATGTCAACTGATAAAATGATAATTGCCATTCCAGGTTAGTATTTTCAGACATTTTAACTACAGTGAAAATTAAATTTTGTGTTTATTGTCATAAAATATTTTAAATATTCCGAGATATACCGAGAATGAAAAAAGACTAATATTAAAATTATTAAATTAGTTTCAATTAGAAAAAGAGGCTGAGACATCTTTATTATCAGTTTCTGTCATTCGCGAATCAGATTGTGAATTCCGGAATGATATTGAGGAAATATCTTAAAATAATACCTTTATGGATATTTATATGTATTAAAACGGTTCTTTTTAGAACCACGACATTTTCTTGAAATGTAGGATATAATTGATACCAGCCACATATCTAGTGTAATCATTGGTTTTCAAGAATCAGATTCTGAATGGGATTATAGATTGTTTGAAATAAATATTCATTTTTGTTATTCATAAAAAAGAAGGTAAACTTACATTCGGTATCTTGTTTTTTAACTAAACTCCATTAACACGATTTCATCTGGATATCGGAACTGGTAGATTAACTCAAAAATCAACTGCTTCACTATTTAAACTATTTATATTGTTTTTTTTTAACTAAACTTTATAACCTTCTCTTTCATTTGCACACCAAATCTGGTAGAATAACTCAAAAATCAACTGCTTCACTATTTAAACTATTTCCACTATTTAATGACAACTCTTCACAAAATTAAACTATTGGCTGCCACACAAACTTATCAGAAAATTACTTATCCAAATATGACTGACTTAAATCGATATTATTTTATCACAGGAATGTTTACTTTGATGCCTTGCAATTGTCAGTAAATTTTTTTACCTTGCAGTCAACTCTTAAAAGATTCTAGGAGGAAGATCTTGGAATAAATAATAATAAATCCATAAACAAATCTTAGCTAATTAAGCACTTTCCATGGAATGTATAAAATAGAACAGAATAGAATAGAATTATGACAAACTGCTATGCATTAAAAAAAAATAACCTTTTCACGTTTAGCCGATTACGATCCTGCAACTGTCAGATTTAACTAAAATGTCATGCAATAATTCTCGACATTCTTAAAATCCTATATGACGTCAAAATTACTGACGCACTGAAAAAAGGGTTTGGGACAGACTGTATATTAAATGTTGCTATGCGAAAAAATCATAACATTCCTGTTGATAAAAATTATTAATTTAAAAAAATATATATTTTTAATGCTTGGTCTAATAATTTGGCCAGGTACTGTATATTATGTATATTAAAGTATACGCAAGGTTACTGTACGCGTCACTCTAAATATTATTTCGAACCCGTGCAAAAACTAAATATGAAATAGTATAAAACAAAAGATGAAATAGTATAAAAAACTGCTATGCCAACTCTGATATACGGAAGAGACATCCTGAAATCCATAAAAAGACAAAAAAGCCGAATACAGACATAAGAAATAAAATTTCTAAGATGAACAATTAAAGGCTGTACCGCACTGAAAAAATAGTCAATGCAAAAATATATAAAACGAACACCAACTTCTTCGTTCTGCTCAGCAATTCATAACTGACATGTGTATCACCTCGAAAGAAGTTAACTCATTACAATAAAACTAATTTTACATCTCACAATTTGCTTGCGTGTACCTAAAAATATTTTTAATTTATGTTGAATAAAAGCATATTTTTAACAGCAAAAAAGCGGAAGTAGTAATCTACGTCGGCAATTAACTTCTAATTATCATAATTATTAGAAGTAAAATAAACACAATCTTTGCCACGTGTTATTCTGTTTAGAAAAAACATAAGTTGTACACGTTTTCACCCCATTTACGACTGACGGCTTGACGTCTTTTCCCGCATTTATCACTTACAGGAACGTCCCGAACAAACGGTTTATTTTACACCAACTAATTTTTATGTTTTTGGATATTGATATACTGTTTCAACAAGTTAAAAAATATCAGCTTTCGTGTGAAGCCCTTTTATGGTACATTCTTCCGGTTCCTGCCGATTTACAGGTTTATATGCATTGTGCTTCTTGTTTCCCAGATAAAGATTTCTCTTAATATTGTTATTAGTTAGGTTAGGTTAGGTTAGTAGATAGAATGTAGAAATAGGTAATGTATCTAGACATTTCTGTATTTCAACTAAATATTAGATAATGGGGCGAATAGTTTTATGAGTCACTATGTCATAGAAATCACGTAACACCGGATTGTATATAATATTTGAAAGCTGATATATCCAATATTTAATTGTAGTACAGATGTTTATTCTTAACAACATTCAAGGCATTCCTTAATATTCAACATTAGACACTAATATTTTTAGAAATGAAGTTTTGATTAGTGACATAGAAATCAATATTTTATGAGCCCGAACCAGTTCTGCAGATTTTGGAGCCATGAGTGTATTTTCCTGCCTGAACCACGCCTGTTGTTTATTTTCCCTGAATATGTGGTCTAGATACATATTTTAAATTGTCTATCTTTAAATGTATTAACGATTTTTTTCTTTTCGAATTCTGTGGATTACCTTTATGTTGATGACATGTTCGGTCCAGGATATACGAATAATGCGTCGGTACACCCACATTTTGAATGCATCTAGTTTTTTTTGGAGTCCATGTTCTGACACAACGATGCCTGGATATAAATCAGGACATATATGCTTGCTTTATAGATTTCAAGAAAGCTTTTGATAGAGTTCAACATGAGAAGCTTTTAAGTATTCTTAAGACTAAAAACATTGATAGTAGAGATCTACAAATTATATCGAATCTGTATCAAAACCAGAAAGCAAGAGTAAGAGTCGAAGGAGAACTGACAGAGGAAGTAAGTATACTTAGAGGAGTTCGACAAGGGTGTATCCTTTCACCACTCTTATTCAACGTCTACAGTGAAGTGATTTTTCAAGAGGCTTTATTGGATATCGTGGAAGGTATTTATGTCAACGGAAATAGCAATAATAATATTAGATATGCCGACGATACTGTCATATTTGCAAGTGACATGGAAGATCTACAGTACATAATACAACATGTATACAATGCATGTGAAAGTTACGGACTGCAAATGAATCTCAAGAAAACGAAATCAATGATATTCTCAAAAAAAACCACAAAATGTAAATAACCTGATCATCAATAATACAACGATAGAAAGAGTAAAAACATATAAATATTTAGAAACGTGGCTAACCGAAGATGGAGATCAAGTAAAGGAGATCAGATCTAGAATAGAAATGGCAAGAAACACGTTCATAAAATTGAAGAAATTACTTTGCAACCGTAACCTTAATCTAGAGATTCGCACAAGAATGCTACGTTGTTACGTCTTCTCTACTTTACTATATGGCATGGAAGCGTGGACAATAAAGCAGTCTGAAATCAAAAAATTAAACTCCTTGAGATGTGGTGCTATAGGAGAATGCATAAAATATCGTGGATTAAAAAAGTAACTAATATAGAGGTGTTACAAAGAATGAAGAAAGAATGTGAAGTCATAAAAACTGTTTAAAATTAGAAAGATTCAATATCTGGGACATTTAATGAGGGTGAGAAGTACGTATTACTGAGGTTGATTATGCAAGGGAAGATACAAGGGAAGAGAAACCCAGGACGACGCAAAATGTCCTGGCTAAGAAATTTGAGAGAGTGGTTCGGCTGCAGCTCATTAGAATTATTCAGAAATGCGGCCAACAAAGTTAAAATAGCGATGATGATTTCCAACCTCCGCTAGGAGAAGGAACCCGAAGAAGAAGTTTTTTCATGAGTGTCTCTGTCACCGTGCAGAACTTCGCACTATATAATGAGATCGGAAAAATGTACTATTTAACTAGACGTTCTAATTTCTGTGGCCTGTTCCCATTTTTCCCTAAAGACAATTCCGAGTTCCAACATCGTAAAGTTTATAATACCCATGTTCGTCCGTCTAAAGATCTGGTCTACTGGCAAGGATCGATGTCATCGTAAACCGATAATCTCAACGGAAATAAGGGTTCGTACGACAATCGTAGCGAACTACGATTGCCTAGTATAGTCACATTGTTTTGAGCCTTTCGTCTCTCGTAACTCCAAGAAATATCGTGCCACCTTTTAGACTAGAATGAATACTGCCTTAGAGGCGTTCCGGCATAATCCCACGGATGGTAGCTTCGCACCATTCCTTACTCGACTGAGTTATCCAAATGTCCGAATCTGAGGTTGTTTTCGTACTGAGCAGGATAACTATCTCAACCACGAGTCATAAGTAGGGTAAAACTAACCTGTTTCACGACGGTCTAAGCTTGCTCAATCGCAACCAGCTGGCGCATAGAAAATACTTTATGATCAATGCTATCAGTCACTTGTTCACAAGCTACTGTGAGTACACATGGCTAATTTACAAGCTAGCTCTCTCAAAAGCCGGCGAATGGCGTGCAAAGTTGCCAGCAGTACAACTTTTTCGAACAGTGGGATAACATTTAACAGGTTCTTTTTATTTGCGGCAAGAGAAAAGAATAAGTATAAGAAATATAAAAATAAAATAACAGAAGTAAAAAATGTCTGGGTAAAAGAACAATGCGAGGAAAAGGGGTGTATATGAGAGGAAATACTATAACTTTAACGTGTATAAAAGAAAATGAAAAAAATAAAGAAATGATGGAGATGGAATCGTTACGAATTTCCGAACTAGAAATCGAAACGTCAAAATAAACATATTTTAAACCAAAATAAGTGGTTAATTCCCAGAAAAAAATAGTAAATTATATTAAGATGCCACAAGAAAATAGCTTCAGAACCGAATATACAGTGTGTCAATTTTAAAACTTACAATGGGCTATATCTCACGAACAAAAGTTGATATCGAAAAATGCTTAAAACCGTTTCTAGGATAGTAGGGGGAACTAAAATGACATGAAAGAGAACTCACCCCTATCAACCCCCTAGGGCCCACCCACCACAACTAAAAAAGTTTAAATTGCAAACCACTACTTGTGATACATCATTGAAAAGGCTATAAAAATGCTATCCAATGGTATAAATTATCCAAAGGATGAAGAAATAATTCTGAAAGTTTGGCTTAAATGGAAAATTAATGAGGTTTTGTTGAACTACAAATTTGTTAAAAATGTCAATTAAGTAAATGTTCAAAGTAAGTTGCATTGTTTTGTAAACAATAATACAGCCTATTTTTAAATTCTGTACGAACTTTGGCAACTTTTGTTTTAATAATAGCGCGACATGCTTGCGTAATTCTTTCTCGCAATTCCCCAAGTGACGCAAGTTGAGTTTTATAAACAACTGACTTGAGGTAACCCCATAGAAAAAGGTCAGGTGGCGGTAAGTCTGGTGACCTCGGCGGCCACACAATAGGATCTCTCCTTTCAATTTATTTTTTCGAATAATTTGTATCCAACCAGTGGCTAACTGGAGCTGCATAGTAAGGATTTGCTCCATCTTGTTGGAAGTGCAGCAAATCTTCGTCTAGAGCTAGGTTGTTTTGATAGTTCTGTGCTTCTCTAATTAATGCCCAATTAAAGGTTCGATAGTGTTTTCCATTTATTGAGATAAATGTCGCCACCTAACTTGCCTGGTATGAACAAGGAGCCAATTATAGCATCGCCTTATATTCCTGCCCAAACATTCAGTTTTTCAGGATATTGAGTGTGACCTTCCCTAAATCGATACGGGTTCGCAACACTTCAGTACCGACAGTTTTGTTTATTTACATTACCATTCAACATAAAAGTACATGTATCAGTGAAACAAATATTTTTTAACATTCTCGGTTCAACCGAATTCTTTCAGTCGTGAGTTCACAAAACTCAATTCGTTGGTCTGGATCATCACCGCCTAGTTCTTGAAGAATTTGTGTTTCGTACGGGTGAAACTTGTGTAATTTCAACAGCCTTTCTAACCGACTCATGTGACAGTCCTGTCATGGCAGATACTTGACGGGTTGATACAGCAGACTCTATTGCAAAATTTCAAAGGACCTCAATTTGGGATGATTCATTCAGTGATCTTGAAGCATCCCTGTTTTTTATTTTGTACTGATCCCATTTCTCGAAACTTGTCAACTAAATTGCGGATATACACGTAACTTACATTTTCGTCCGGATGCCTTTCATGAAATATTTGAGCTGTTCGTAAATAACAATGGTTCTGGAAGGCAAATATGAAAATGATCTCCACCCTTTCAGATATACTGTAAACCATCGTGACAACTACAGCTAAATGACTGTACCGATCGTACAAATGATGAAAACTAACGACATTTAAAATTCTCAAATAATCCAAACATTATTGAATCTGACAGAACCCAAAATAGATGTTTTTAACTTGTTTTACAAAAACGGCGAATTAAGTTTTTGTTTTACAAAAAAAAATTCCGACTGGTAGTTATTATTAAAAATAATAGTCCGGGAGATAGCTTTACAAATACAAAGGTCATAGTAAGTCGGCTGATATTAACACCATGTATAATTATTAAACAATAATTATACAGGGTCATCAACAGAATCAACAAAAACCTCATTATATTTTTGCTTCACCCTGTATAATTATTATTTATACCATTGGATAGCGTTTTTATAGTCTTTTCAATGATTTATCACAAGTAGGGGTTTGCAATTTAAACTTTTTTGGCTGTGGTGGGTGGGGTCTAGAAGATTGATGGGGGTGAGTTCTCTTTCATGTCATTTTAGTGCCCCTTACTATCCTAGAAACGGTTGTAAGCATTTTGCGATATCAGCTTTTGTTCGTGAGATATAGCCCAAGTTTTAAAATTGACACGCTGTATATAGTAAGATCATTAATATCAAATTTTCAAGCACTTTTATGTACCTGTTTAAAAACAAATTTCGCACATGAACTATAAAGTTGACACGATAACATACGTCTATCTATACGATACCAACATATGTTCGCATTTTTGCTTTTAGTACACAGATGTTTTTTGTATCACTTATAATTTCCATGTTTTAGTTCAAATATTTTTTTACTTCTAAGAGTAAAACGGCTAAATTATGATTTGCCAATAGCCAATATGATACGTTATTATTACTATATCGATTACTATTGTAGGTACTCTTATGTCCTATTCCATAAGCCTAACAAATTATTCTGTTGTGCGGTTGTGCCTCCCTGTATTCACCGACTTATTTTTAATCTGCAGAAGCCGCATGTTAGTAAATAAATGTCGGAATGGCACGTCTGGCATTTGACAGCTCGCACCAAGCCTGCTTCTGTTCTCTCCTTTTCGATAAGTTCACTGAAAGAAGAATTGAGGTATTTACACTGGAGTACTTATATGCATCGCCTACCGACCTACGTAGATATTGACGAGTTAAAAGATGCTGCTGAACGGTACAGTTAACACAGAGACGTAATTTGGTTTTAACACATATTTTGTGACAACGTAACAATTGTTACTTATTCCATTATTTAAATTATTAATGAACCATAAAAAATAATTATTGGCTAAATTACCACATAATTCATATAAAAATACAAGACTGAACATCAGTGGTAACCGGATACAAAGCGTTATGAATGTTTACTTTATTTTCTATTGAAAATGAATGATTTTACTTTTTTTATTATTATTTTTTTTACCATTTCCATTTATTTGTAGTAATACAGCATCACCGAATAGTTTGATCTAAGCATATTTCTTTGTAATGCTTCGAGTGAACCTTTAGGGCCATAGTACATTTTGTATCCGAGATAAATATGTTAAATAAATGTAGTTCAGATAATTTTAAACAAAAATGTTTATTACATATTACTTTTTGTATAGCATGAACCGTTCTCTCCAAAACAACGCTTGAAGCAACCGTCGATTTTGAATGTCATTAAGAGCACGAAATGAATGTTAAATAAAATTTTGTATCAGCTCGACGGTAAAAATTCGATATCTTTTGATCCAAGTGTCCTATCCACAAAAATCCAGATGCGTTTTAAAGGTATAGAGTTTAGCTTTCGTATGCAATTTTTGTATTTTTTTTTTGTCTTC
The DNA here is from genome assembly GCA_918026665.1 of Diabrotica balteata. Classification (NCBI taxonomy): domain Eukaryota; kingdom Metazoa; phylum Arthropoda; class Insecta; order Coleoptera; family Chrysomelidae; genus Diabrotica; species Diabrotica balteata. The sequence goes on from OU898282.1 coordinate 27,531,513, forward strand.
CAAGAAGACAAAAATAATTATCATTAGTAAGAACACCGGCATAAACAACCAAATTACAATTAACGATACACCGTTAGAAAGAGTGGAAAAAATATGTTGTTTGGGCTGCAATATTAAGGATACTTGGGATCACAGCTACGAAATAAAAACTCGTATTGAAAAAGCCAGAAGCTCTTTCAACAGCCTTAGGAAGATTTTCTGCAACTTATCTTTAAGTATCAATGTACGCATAAGAATTCTTAGATGTTACGTCTTTAATGTCCTCCTCTATGGAGTAGAAAGCTGGAGCCTTACAGAAGATTCCATAAAACGATTGGAGGTATTTGAAATGTGGTGCTATCCACGTATGTTAAGGGTCTCATATATACACCAAACAAGTAACATAACTATTCTCCAGAGGCTAAGAAAAGACAAATAAATTATTAACACCATAAAAAACAGAAAATTGGAAATGACTGGTCCAACGTCAACTGATCTATATAAAGCTGGTATCCAACCGCGTATGGAGTGCCGGTCCTTGCGTTAACGCGTTAAGTTAGCGCGTCGAAATGTAGTCAGGCTATTTCCATGAAGCTTAGAGTATCGAGGATTTAGTGTAGTTTGCGAGCTTGTTTTCAAGCTCCTTTGTACCGTGTTGATTTACCGACAAATGACGGGACGGGACTCACCATGCCGATCGAAGATCGCCAATTATGCCCTATTCAACGGCGCATAATCTGCCAAGACTGGAGCGAGCAGTGGCACTCCACGCGCCGTTATATCCCGACTTAACATGGGTTGAGTTCAAACGAGAATATGAATATTATTTTGAAACTTTCCTTTTAACTTATGTATCTTTATCAAATATCTCTAATGGTTTCCAGACATAGAAACCAAGTCATCAAATAAATAATTTATATAAATAATATGGACTCTCACAGAAGCGTCATGTAGACGAATAAATGCATTTGAAATGTGGTGCTATTTACGCTGGATTTATCGTATATCTATTGAATCCATCTTACACCGTATTGGTAGAGAAATAGTATACTTCGCAACTATCAAAAGTAGAAAATTAGAATACTTAAAGGAAAACATAAGAAATCAGAAGTATAACCTGCTGCAGCTTATTCTGCAGGGAAAAATACAGTCGAAGGTCGGCAGAACGCAGAAGAACATCGTGGCTGTGAAACATTCGGACATGTGACAATGTGATCACCTACATACATAAAGGATAGATACTTTAAGACGAAGAAGAAAGATAAATTATTATATGACAAAAATAGTGTACTTCAGTGCAAAATATCGAGTGAATGAAGCGGGCATCTTCCTGTAAGCTATAATATTGATTCTAACCTAAATTGTCAAAATGTGAATAATTTTATTAGGATATCCTATTATGTATGATATTATGTATCAATCCGATGTTTTATCTACTTATTATTCCGTTCCTTCAACTCCAATTAAATAATAATGTTAATTTCTACTAATTAAACCTTTTTGATCTCTTTTTTAATGAAATACGATTCGCTAATTCCGTTAAAGTCGATCTTTTTCATAATTAAACGTCTTCTCAAATTAGAACAACTTCCGTTTACATCAAAGAAACGTCCTTTTCGTTATTATCACTTCAAAAAATCCTTAAAATATTAAAACTTCAATTCCCAGCTACTAACGCATTCATAGCTTATTTAAAATTTCTATTCGCTAACCGTGGTAACTAAACAAAGCTAGGGGAAGGTCGGGAATTTCTGGTTTCATAATTTAGGGCTGGAATATTTAATAAAATACGCAACTTCTTTAGGTCATAAAAAAGTTCAAATAAATGGTTGAATTAACAAATCTTGGTACGGTGATTCGTTCTTCTCGCTGATGTAATGCTATGATAATTTCTCAACTACATACTGTCTTCATTTTTTTTGGGCGCCATTTCGAAATCTTCCATAAGAAAATATATTGTCTACATGAATTTTGAACGGTAGTGGGGAGAGAATACAACGCTTTCTTGAGTTGTACTTGCGTCTCTTAACGTCTGAATCAATAGTACATATCTGACGTTGTCAAAGGCTTTTTTGTAATCAATGAAGTAAATAAAAACATCTTTCGTTTGGTCGTAATATTTTTTCAAAAGTAACTTTATGCAAAATAGTGCCTCTAGTATTTTTAAGCTATTTTTGAAACCAACTTGACAGGTCTCCTGTTCTTTCTTCACATTTTTATAAATTCGCTTATGTATTATTTTTAGGAGAGCCTTTAATGACTGGCTAATTAAACGCTGTTTTTTTGCAGCGATTGACATTTTATTTCTGTGGCATTGCCACAAAGAGTGATTCTAGCCAATCTATGTCTTTTGGTTCTCTACAACTGTTGTTTTTTGTTATTTTTGAAAATTTTGTTTTCCTGAAAGTGATTGGTACTTTTTCTGTGATCAAATTTTTCTTTGCTTGTCTCCATTTTTGCCCTAACATATTTTGTGGAGCCTCATACATGAATTGTGATGTTATTGTCTTCCTCATATTTACTTAATCTGGATTTTAGTTTTTCTAATTCCGTTGTTATATTCCATTTTCTTGTTCCATCTATCCAGATTATCTTTGGTATTGCCTCGACCAGGTGGTAAGGTTTATATGGGATGAGAGCCCACTGTGGTAGGTGGTGCAGCCTAGGAAGCTGATAAAATTGAGTCTTTCTCAGTTTTAGCCGCCTTCTTGCTAGTCGGTGCCCGTATAGTAGATGTGCCTCATAAGTTCCATCTTCGTCCGGCGAAATATTGAAGCTTGTTTATTGCGGTTGGTACGCATTATGTATCCAGCAATAAATTTGCATATCTCGTTTAATGATGTATCTTTTTGTTTAGAGTGTGCAGATTTTTGCGATATCCGGCAAGCATATTCTGCTTTAGGCTAACACAAGGCCAGCGCTGAGGTTGTTAGTACCGGTTTTTCATTTATTTCCAGTAAGATTTCACAGGCAGTTCCTTATTTCTTTGTTTTTGTTCCGTGCGCTATGTATGTGAGAGTACTGTCCATGGTAATTCCCACACAACTCTCACTTTTCATTGGACCTCTCTTCTTCTTAGAAAGAAAACTGATACGTAGGTTTTAGTCGGGTTAGGTTTTAGGTAGTTCTTTTGATAGTATTTTGTAAATTTACTGATGCTGAGAGGGTGTTGATCAGCGTATAAGAAGCTCCTTACATTTGGCGGTTGTGGTTTGTCGTTGGTATAGAAGGATGATGTGTTGCACTATGCTATTCTGCAGTCAAGTCGACCAAGGGCACCCCAGTGAACCGTCCTTCCTCAAAACCATTTTTAATGAACTGAAGCAGAATAAAAATTTGTGCTGTATAGTTTTTATTGCCCCTAAAACCTGGTTGATGTTTGATCAATATTGCTTCACATATGGTACTTACGCGGTTGAGAGGCAATATCTCGAAAATCTTATACGTTTGGAGATGATAAAGGTGGAGATGGTAAGGTAGTCAAGGAGATGTTCCGGTAGTTTTTTGTATTTTTTACTTCTTTGCCCTGTGTTATTATAGCTATGACAATAGTTTTTCTTGAGATCTTAAGAATAGGGTCTCTCTGCATGCAGTTATTGTAAAACATTAAGAGCCATTTATTCTCCGCTTTGCCCATATTTTTTATTTGTTCCACTATTATATCATCCATCCTTGGTGATTTGCATTTTTAAATTTTTTAATGGCTTCTTTCATTAATAAAGGAGAAGATAGGTCGTAGATTTCTGACTCAACCTTTATGCCTCAATTCTGACTCAATATGCTTCAACCGTTATCTCAATTCAACCTTTAGATCTTTTTTTTTTTTAGTTTTTCTATTCTGCACGAGTTGGTTAGCTATCTCATTCTCCAGTGACCTTAGAGAATATATTCGTTTTCGACGTGTTGCAGCAAGCAGTTGCCATATTTTATGACCGCTTTTTGCACATAGTGGTGCTTCCTAGAGTCTGAACCCATCTGCTTGTTTTGGACTTTGGGTTGAACCTGAAGGGTTGAAGCAAGTTTTTCACCACATTCTCTATTTTTTTCGCTAAAGGGACCTTCTTCAAATAAGTGTTGATGTCGGTAAAGAAGTACCTTTGCTTCCTTATGTGAATTTGTGAATTTGATTGAGAACATGCAGTGGTGAACAAACCGAGGGAGAGAACAACAACAAAATGGTTCATAAAACAAATATTTAAACATGGGTTGTGAAAAATCTAGGATTTCAATTAGTATACCATTTTTAAGACATGCTTTTTATATTAAAACATGTCCTATTTGCTTAGATAACGGTTGATTTCCAAAATTATATTGGAACATTCAAATAAGGTTCAAACATAATTAAAATATCTGATGACTAACTACTTTCATCTAATATATTTAATAAACTATTTTTACGGACAAAAACCAATATTAATTAACTTTCTCAACGCCTTTTTTTCGAAAATAAATTAACCCTTAGCCATCAAATTCGAATCAAACGATATATTCCTGGTCCAGTAGCAGAAACATTATCGAAATATTTTCATCACTTTTACCCTTATAACTGTCTGACCTCCGCCAAAAACTTCCCCTGAAAGTCATTAATAAAAGGAAGAAAATATTTACCCGAAGGAAGGGTGGATTTGATATCCTTCATCACTATTCAGTCGTTTTTATTCCTTTTTGATTAATTTGAAAGGTTCTTGACTTGAAAAGTTGATGCTGGGATGCTCTAACGTCAAGAAAATATGTGAAATGAGTAACAATAATTATATAAAATAAAAAACTTCATAACCTGCTTGGTTTCAGATGGACGAATTACAAAATACTAGTGTTTTATTATGATTAAAGGTGACTGATATAGGAGGCATCTGCACTCATGAAAATGTAGAATTAATTTGTACAAAAAACCAGATTTATTAAAAGTTAATGTCAAAGGAGATATTACCGACCTTGTAAATTATAGACCTATCGACTTGGTACGTAATTCATATAAACTATATATGTACTAAGATAACATAATATCAATATAGTAACCTAAAAATTAACAAATACAATTAATTATTTTTATGCGAAAGAACAGGCTAGTGTCAGATCAAGCTACGGAATGAATGACAGTCTTCTAGTAACAAAAGGTCTGACCAAGCAATGAATTGAATGTTTTAAATCTCTTATACTTGTCTTTGCAGATTCCGACAAGGCGTAAATCAACAAAAGCTCTTAGATCTAAATATAGAATAAACAATAGACCATAGATACTTAGCAACAATTAAATATTCTTACAAGAACATAACATCAAACATTAAAATTATTAACATTAAAATAATTAAACATTAAAATGCCAAACAACTAGTACACATTAACATCACTCAAGTAACTAGGTATCAATATTTGAGGCACTAGCTGAGGCCTAAGCAAAATTTGAAAAATTAAAGTAAATATTTAAGTCTGATACCTACTCCCATTTGTCTGAAAAGGAAAGTTTTCAATCAATGTGTACTTCCTGTTCTGACGGATGGTGCTGAAATACTCATGACAAAAAGAATATACAAAAAACACATATAATGGAAAGAAAGATAGTGAGATTCATCCTGGTAATAAGTGAAAAAGAACAAGTTCCAAATCAAGTGATCTGGAACAGCAGATGGACCGACGACATAAAGGGAATTGCTGGAAACTGGATAAAGAGGACACAGGGTAGAAAGTGGTGACAAAAACTTAAGGAAGTCTACACTTAGAATTGGACAGTTTATGAAAGGAAGCTGGGGATGCCTACGTTGAGTAGTGGACAATTTAAGTGTTTTAGATAGAATGGGAGAGATACATTACTGACCTTTTTGACGATGCTTCTAGAGAAAATGCTCCAAATACTGCCTGTGACAACCAGTTAGACAGAGGTCCCAGTATACTGAATTCTGAAGTCAAAAAGGCAATACAGCAAGCCAAAAACAATAAAGCACCTCAGATCAAATCCCTGCTGAGCTACTTAAACTTTTGGATGAGGAAAGCATTGCCTATTTAACCACTTTCTTCAACAAAATTTACAACGAAGGAAAAATACCAGATGATTGGTTAGAGTCACTGTTTATAACATTACCAAAGAAAAGCAGGCCCACCAAATGCAGCGATTTTAGACTAATCAGTTTGGTGAGTCACACACTGAAGATACTCTTACGAATTATACAAAACTGAGTATTCCTTCTATGCGAAAGTAGGATGGGCGATAAGCAATTTGGATTTAGAAACGGTCTAGGAACTATAAAGGCACTATTCTGTATGCGCGTTATATTACAAAAAAAGTTGTGAATTCCGAAAGAATGTTTATGTTTGTTTCATCGACTTCGAGAAGGCGTACGACAGAGTACAACACGAAACACTTTTCGATTGCCTACGGGCAGTAGGACTTGACCACTATGATATAAGACTACTAAAATACTTATATTACAATCAAGTAGCCTCTATCCTAATTAGAGACAGTCCGACTGAAAAACTATCCATCAAACGTGGAGTACGGCAGGGTTGTGTTTTGTCACCCACTCTTTTTAATCTGTACTCTGAAGAAATCTTTAGGGAGGCTTTGGATGACAGAGAAGAGGGAGTAAGACTAGGTGGAAAAGTAATCAACAATATTAGATACGCTGACGATACAGCCATTCTTGTAGAAAATTTACAAACATTACTAAATATAGTCAGTGAAGCAAGTTATCGGAGAGGCCTTAAAATCAACATTTCAAAGACAAAGTGGATGAGATGAGATCGAAAGGGTAAATCATTTCAAATACCTTGGCAGCTGGTTGAATGTAAATTGTGACTCTGATGAAGGGATAATAACCAGGATCGAAATATCAAGTCAGGCTTTTATGACCTGGAAACCAGTTTTATGCAACAGAAACTTGTCGATGAATATTCGTAAGAAGGTCCTGAAATGTTATGTGTGGTCCATTCTATTGAATGGTTGTGAGACATGGACGTTAAAAACCACAATGCTAAACAAGTTAGAAGCATTCGAATTGTGGTGCTATAGAAGAATCCTAAAGATATCGTGGGTTTCGCACACTTCCAATAAAGATGTTCTTCAAATGATCAATTCAGAACGTCTGCCCATAAACACCATAAAGAGGAGAAAAACAGAATACTTAGGCCATATAATTAGAGGACCTAAATACCATCTACTTCGCCTTATAATACAAGGAAAAGTGGAAGGAAAGAGATGGATTGGCCGAAAGAAACTTCCATGGTTGCTTAATATTAGACAATGGTGTGGTTCCACAGTAGAAGAATTATTTCACGCAGCAGTCGACAGAGAAAGGTTTCAGGAAATTGTAAACATGATGACGGCTAACGTCTGAATATGGACACGGCACCCAAAGAAGAAGATAGAATGTCAAAAACCAAAAAATAATTTGGGGAAAAGGGTAAATCACAAAAAAGGAGCGATAGTGAAGAACTTTAATTACATCGTTTGCGGTTTAAATTATATCGTTTACGGTATAAATAATTTTCTTTTACTCTTGATTTTTTTTAACGTTTCTTATCTTGTTTTGAGAATGCCATACACTTACAAGGACTGGTATCATCAGGGTGTCATATATCTAACATCATTATGTATCATAAAAAAGACAAAATACATGGTTACAACAACAAATTTACTAAGACGTAAATTGGAGCTGTAAGATCAGATAATAGAACAAGTGATGGAGTCTATATCTAGGCATCACATTGTGTAGCTATGGAAAGCTCGAATCCGAAATATAAGATTAAGTGAATAGAGTAATAGAGCCGCAGGCTGCCTAAATAAACGTACACGTGTAAGCCAAGGGACAAATGATAGAACAGGTAAATTCCATAAAATATTTGGGAGCAAATATCAATAGTCAGTGTAATCAAAAAAAGAAATACTATCAAGAATCGAACAAGCAAGGAAAACATTCATGAGCATGAAAACATTTTTTACAAGTTCAGACCTTAGTCAAGGACAATGGACTCTGAAATAGAAAAAAGAATAGATGCCTTTGAGATGTATATACACAGACGAATGTTGAGAATTCCATGGCTATAAAGAGTTACTAATGTTGAGGTACTTCGTCGAATGTGTAAACAAAAAGAATTACTAAGAATAATCAAAGATAGGAAAATGCAATACTTGGGTCATGCGTTGAGAGGCGAAAAATATGAATTACTTGAAGTTACAGTGGAAGGAAAAGTACCGGGCAAGATATCAGTAGGAAGACGCCAGAACTCGTGGCTGAAAGATCTGAAGAGATGGTTCGACCGCTCATCCGCAGAAATCTTTCTCGCAGCAGTTTCCAAAACCACAATTGCCACGGCGCCATGAGAAGAAGAAGAGGCTGCCTAAATGAAACAATATGGAGAAATAAAAATATTGGGAAAGAAACGAAAGGCAGAATTTACAAAACAGTCATCAGACTAATAATGACATACGCGGCATAAAGAAGACCTGATACAGAGAGGACAAAAAGGGTGTTAGAAACAGCAGAGAGAAAAATTGATGGTAAGACACTATGGGACAAAGCTAAAAGTACAGATATACGACGTAGATGCAAGGTGGAGAACCTCAAGAACTGGGTAAGAAATAGAAGAGTAGAATAAAATGATCATATAAGCCGAATGACAACAAATAGAGTAGTAAAGACATTAAGAGACAGTTCCAAAATAGGAAGACGATCAGTAGGAAGACCACGAAAACGATGGAACGACAACTTACTGAAGGCACATTGAAAACCAGACAGAGTCATGTCTATATAAAAGAAGAAGAAGAAAAAAAAAGTCAAAACCAAATATGTAGGCAGCGCAAGAGCTTGGATTTCTTAGAAATCTTTTCGAGAAATTGCTGATGAAATTAGACAAAAAGTTCATAAAAGAAAAAAGAAAAGTTAGTTTGTTTATTAACAACTGTACGGCCTACAACACTATCCCACTAATGGAAAATGTAAGATAATGGTAAATGTAACATTTTACCAGACGTTTTTTGGATGAAAACATGACGGAAGATTGCAACTCCCTTAAAATAAAGTTAGACATTCTTCAAGTCTCTCGAATGTGTAAGAAAGCTTGGGAGAATGGTACACCCTAAACGATCAAACACTGTTTCAAAAAAACTGGTTTCGTAAAAAAGGAGGAGAATGCAGAAAACGCTAACAACACTTTAATAGAAGAGCTGTATTCAGTTGACGACTGGGAGGACATCATTCCTGATCCTGCCATCTCTTACCAAGATTTTATCAACGTGGATGAAGATATTGCAGTGCAGCCGAAGCAACGAACCATATTACACAACTTAGACGGTACTTTGAAAGTAAAAATGATGTCACTCTATGTTTAGTTACCTTAGGATACCTTAGAATCTTTTGTCATTGTCGAGAAGTTAAATTCTAAAAAGCAGCTAAATATTTCGGATTTCTTGGGAAAAAGTCTGTCTTTTTTTTGTTAATTGTAACAAATGTTCTTATTTTCAATAATTTTTTTGAGACAAAATGTGTTTTATTGTTTTAATGACGCGTTCTCACTGGGCGATTTTTATCGGCCAAGATTTGACCAAAAATACCAATGAGAACACCTGCCATAATGACAATGATTGACTATTTTTTATAGCTTCTTCTTCTTCTTTTAGTTCCACTCCTATCGGAGATTGAAAATCATTCTGGCAATTATAATTTTATTGGTTACTCGCCTGAATAGTTCAATTGAACTGCATCCAAACCATTCACGGAGATTGCGTAGCCACGAGATTTTACGTCTTCCTACGCTTCTTCTACCTTTGATTTTACCCTGCATTATATTCCTTAGTAGTTCGTACTTTTCACCTCTCATGATGTGCCCCAAGTATTCCCATCTCCTGATTTTTATGGAATTTAAAACTTCGCATTGTTTTCATAGTTGTTCGAGAACTTGTTCGTTTGTTTTGGGATCCATCCATTATATTTTTAAAATGCGTCGGTAACACCACATTTCGAATGCTTCTAGGTTTTTAATGTTCGATTTTTTAAGTGTCCCAAGCTTCAAATCCATACAAAAGGGTAGAAAAAATATAACATCGAAGCATTCTTATCCGGAGCGATATATTGATATCGCGATTACAAAAAAGTTTTCTCATTCTAATAAAAGTTGACCGCGCAATTTCAATGCGGCATTTTATTTCTTTTGTCTGATCAGTATCTTCTGTGATCCATGCTCCAAGGTATCTGTACGAAGATATTTGTTCAATTTCTGTATTATCTAGTACTAGCTTAACTTTGATATTTTGTGCTTTTGTAAATACCATGAACTTTGTTTTCTTCAAATTGATTTTTATTCCATAATCGTTGCAATATATATTTAGTTGTTCAGCAAGGTGTTGCAGTTATTCTAGTATTCCTGCCAGAAGGACGGTGTCGTCAGCATATCTTATGTTATTAAGTGGCTCACCGTTTATTATAAGGCCCTCACTGCTCTCGGCAAGCGCTAATTCTGAGATGGCTTCATTGTATAAATTGAATAAAAAGTTTATATAGCTTGCAAATGTTTTATTTGGTATTCTTGGCCGAATTTTGTTAGTTCATTTTTTTCGGTTGACAAAATTCGGGCAAAAATAGGAACGAAAACATCTGCAAATATTTCTGATTTTTATCGTTTGTAGATGTTTTTGTATAGGATATAGGATATATTTTAATATAAATTTTTGGATAATTCGAATTTTTCCCCTGAGATTCGAATTTTCCAAGTTTCACTGTACAACCATATCAGGTCTATTGTCTGTATAAAGTATTAAAAAACAAACTTTCTTGTCTTAAACTTTTTATGCGCTACCCTTAAAAAACAAGTAAACCTCGTCGTTGCAACTCGTACTTAAGAAATCAAGAGAGACGTTTTCCCTCTACAAGATTCCTCGCCCCCACGTGCAAAACAGCATCCTCACACATACATCCATAACGTATTTCGAGGAAAATTTCGGCTGTACACATTGACGAAAACGACCGATCGACGCCGGAAAGTCTTTGCCAGCGTTTTTCCGGGAAGAGGGGAACACTCCGGGATGCATCTGAAGCGGGCGTGTCTAGTACTGCAACATTGGCTCGTAGATATCTACAGTGAGCTACCGGAAAATAAAACTAGTGATATTTCGGTGAACGTGTTATGACAGTGGCCTTTTTAAATGAGAACGAATGGTTTTAGAAAATACATTTTGTGAATTAGTTTTCGAGCCGGCTTTTTGAGTATAACCTCATTTTTAGGTGGAAGTGCAATTATACAGGGTGTAAAAATTGCCATGTCCACATGGTGATTTCAAGAAAAAATTGTAATTTTTAGTCTATATGCAATCATTTTGAAATTGTAATTCAAAAATATTTATCAGCGTATATTAAAATACAAAATGCATGTTTTTATTATGCGTTTGTAGCATAATACTGCATTAAGTTATTAGATAATTTTTTCCGTTTTTCAGTTCATTTTCTTAATATTTTGTACACATCTACAATTATCTCTCTTCCTTTATTAAAATTCTTAGTCCCTAATAAAATTTGTTTAGATTAGTCTACTTTTTTAGTAGTAGTTTTTTTTATTTGTTTATAATTTCCTCGCTTGTTAGGTTTTCTCCTTCTTCTCTTGGTGTTTAATATTAATTGTTTATTTCTTAATAGTTTGTTTCACTTTGCTTCTTCCATTAACTTAACTTAATCACAGTTTGTTTCTAAATAAATTTCCGAAGTGGTAATCGAGACGTCAAAATACGCATATTGTAACTAAATTTTTTTTATTCCGTTAAAAATAGTAACTTGTATTACGATATCACAAGAAAAGAGCTTGCGAACTCTTCTCGAGAAGATTTCTTAATAGTTTGTTGTAGTATGTTCCTTTCATTAATTTGATTTGATGTCGCTTGTTTTTCCCATTGTTCTTTTTAGTTGTTGGATACTCTTATTCTGATTTATTAAAGATTTGACTTCATCCAGAATTTTTCCTTCTTCTATTTCTTTTATTTTTCTACGTATTTATTTCATTTATTTCTCTTTAGATACATTATGCCAACAATATTTTTATAAACTTTGTTTTTATTTGTTTATATCTTTCAGCTTTTTTAATTTTACATGACTTGTATGAAAACAGTTATTATTACTACACCATTTACACCAACAAAATAAGTCTTTAGACTCGGAAATCTCATTTATCTAATTTTTAAAGAGTTTTTAAATTAGTTCTCATAGTGAGTTTTCTCCTTTTCCACGTAATGTCTCTATTTGATTCATTAACTTTATCCATAGCCTTCTACTTTTTCCTTATTGCTGTACCTACCTGATTACCTATTGCTTGTGCTTGCTTTTTTCTGTCTTTTTGGTCTTATTTTGATAGGGTCACATTATTGCTAATATTACCCCTGAATATATTTCATCAGAAGTATCTATTTTGCCCTCTTTTATGTCTATATTACTTAATTATTCCCATGTCGTTTGTCTTAATGTATTAATTACACATGTAATTCCTTCGGAACCACTTAAGGTTGTAAACATTTTTGAGAAAAGAGAAGAAATATTTCAATTCAGATGCATCTGCTTTGTTATTATTAAAATGGATATTCTATTGTAGAGTTCTTTTTTATTCTCCAGATCTGTCTTTTCTTCTTATGGTGCCCTATCCAATTAGTGGATGTTGGCGACAATTTTGGCATACTTCTCTCGATCTTGTGCGGCTCTAAAGAGTGCATGGGCATCGAGGTTTGTCCAATCCCTTATATTTTTAAGCCATGAGTATTTCTTTCTTTCGATGCCCCGTTTTCCTTCTATCTTCCCTTCCATAATAAACTTTAAGAACGGTACTTGGAGTTTCGAAATATATGACCCAGATAAGCACTTTTTCTTCTTGTTATTATTGGCAGCAATTCTCGTTCTCTGCGCATTCGATTTAATACTTCGACATTTGTCGTATGATCTGTCCAGGGAATTTTAAGTAGTCTTTCAAATACCCACATTTCAAAGGCCTCCAATCGCTTTATCACATTGGCCTTTATGTTTCAGGATTCTACACCATATAGCAGTATGGAGTAAATGTAACATTATACGAAGCGATATTGAAGCGTTAAGTTAAGGCTACTTAGCAAGGTTTTCATATTAGTAAATGCTGTTCTGGCTTACTCAATCCTGCTACGCATCTCTATGTCTGGCTCTAGATCTTCAGTTATCCAACTACCGAGATATCTGAACTTGGGGACCTTTTGGATATTCTTATCGTTTACTCTTATATTTAATTGCATATTTCGTGTTCTACTAACCTCTATCACCTTCGTCTTGTCTATAATAATCTTCAAGCCCAGTCGTTCTCCTTCAGTGTTTATTCTATCTATTAGTCGTTGTAGCGCTTCTTGGCTATCATATTTTATGACTGTATCATCAGCATAGCGAAGATTACTAATAGTCTGTCCATTGGTTTTGATTTCATCTTTAGTGTCACTCAAGGCTCTATCTAAAATAGTTTCAGAGTAAAGATTCAAAAGGAGGGATGACAGAACACAACCCTGTCGTACACCTTTTTCGATTGAGAAATATGATGTAGATTCCAGTCCTACTCTAACAGTTGCCACCTGATTCATATAAAGGTTCTTTATAATTTTAAAGTCATTCTCATCTATCGAACGTTTCTGGAGCAATCTTACTAATTCTGAATGATTAACACAATCGAACGCTTTCTGGTAATCTATAAAGCATAGAAAAACATATTTTTGCTGATCTCTACATTTCTGAAGTAGGCCAGTTAAGCTATAAAGTGCTATAAAGTGTGGGGCTAATGTCTCTTTCACATCTGTTGTATATTCTTGTTTGAATTATCTTTAAGAAGAGTTTTAGGACCTAGCTTAATAAGCTGATCATTCGGAATTGGTCGCAACTATTAGTGTTTGGCTTTTTTGGGATTGGTATAAAGGTTGATTGAAGCCAGTCCTGTGGCATTTGACCGGACCCATAAATGTCATTAAAAAGATCTACCAAGGCGTCTATACTATCTTCACTCAACATTGTTAGAACCTCCATGTATATTTTGTCTGGGCCTGGTGCTTTTCCCCATTTGCTCATTTGCTCTGTCTTTTAGGATTCTACAATTGTTCTCTTTATTTTTTTTCTGCGTCTATTTTAAAGTCACCATCACTATGTTACAGATGTATCCATATTGCGTTTTCCATAATATACTCTTTGTATAATTTTTCACATGCATGATATATCACATAACATGCGGATCAACATGTTTCCTAATCAAGTTTAACTAAATACTTTAGTAACGTACTTATTGGTCTATCTTATAGTGGCTTGATTTTGCTGTGTAAATTACGATGCATTTCGTAATTCACACGATACATCCATTTTGCAGTAACACGTACTTTTCGTTAAAAAAATATGAATCCTGCTGAGTCTTTTTCTTAAGTTACTTGACTAGAAATCAACCAATTAAAAAGACTGAAAGACCTTAAAAAAGTCATAGTTGTTCATTGATGACTATTATTGATGAATTGTCCCATATGGCTTCGGACAAATTTGATGAAAGTTGGTTTAACAGTTTCTTTCAGAGCATTTAATGAATATCTCGTGAATTTTTCATTTCCGTAATCTTTAATTATATTTATTCTTCCGCCATCGTACACCAAAGTTGCGTATTATAATATTGTGTATTAAATTTGAGTATCTTCTTCTAAATTTCTGGACTTCTAAAAATATCATTGGACTTCTCTAATTTCATTTCTGTTTATATTTTCACCTTAAGCCTTATCAGTATTAATCACCTTTACAGACATGTCTTCTCTAAGGGTCTTTTACCAAGTTTCCTTTAATTATCTTCCTTTTCTATTCCTTTCAGAAAACTGCCCATTTAGTGACATTTTGTATTTGGAGATTATCATTTCTGAGCTGAACTTGATATTGCCATCTTAACTAAGCGTCTTCCACCAAGTCATTTTTGATCGTCTTCTTTTGCCATTCATTTCGGAAAACTGCCAATTTAGAATAATTTTGTATTTGGAGATTATCATTTCTGAGCTGAACTTGATACTGCCATCTTAACTGTTTTCCCATTTTTGAAACAATTCGTGACACACCTAAACTTCCCTAATAAATTCATTCCTTGTATTATGGTTTTTTGTGATTCCATTTATACATCCAAACATTGTCATTTCCATCATATGCATTTGGCATTCTTCTTTCTTTTTCATAGTCAAATGTTTGTTTGGTTTGAATTTGCTTGCATTTGAAAGCACTAAGGAATGTCGATACGAGAGTTTTCTTGGTATCTGATCCAACGAGAATGAATAAGAACTAACCACTAAGCTATAATTCTTTCGTACTTTCACATGAACTTTGCTAGTATCTCTTGTACCTACTCTAACGGGTGTTGATCCGTCATACATATCTCCCATAGTGTTCACATACTCACCAGGAATTTATTTCTTATTGAGTATCTACAGAGATCTTCTCGATGTATTCTACCATATGCTTTCCCGCTCCATATTAGCATTTTGTTCTTAATTGGTATGTCTTCGTACTCCTCTGTCTATTTTATCATATGCTTTGCAATTGAAATTGCATCCGTTGTTGATAAAGGGATAAAGAAAGGAGAATGATAATGTTGATCTGTCTTGTACAAATCCAAACTAAGCAGTTTTTTGCTAGGGGCTGCCTTTGATATCGGCTATCAACCATGATACATATTTTTAATAATCTTCACATACTCACCAGGAATTTCTTTCTCTTATTGAGTGTCCACACAGAACCTCTCGAGGTAATCTACCATATGATTTTGTGCTCCATATTAGCTTTTTTTTTCAATTCCTATATTTTCTAAAATAGAATAATATTATTAATCTGTTTTGTACAAATCCAAAATAAGTGGCTGTGTGCTAAGGGTTGCCGCTGAGCGGTTGAACCTTGACCTATTCTCCTTGCCTTAACAGTTTCTTCCTAGTGAGGTTTACAAAGATTTATCCCTATTCGAGATTGTCGTTAGACCTTTATTTTAGACGCCCGGTCTGCTTGATTAAACGACAGGCCTCTCAAGTTTGCTTACCCTCACTACTTTTAAGGGTTGTTTAGTGAGAGTGGAAGTGTTAGCAAAGGCTAGACAGTCGCCCATAAAGTATTCGGCTGTCTTTTCTCTCTTTTCACATCTACGACACATTACTAATGTGACTTGTGAGGACCTGCACTACTTCCCGAATTCAATCTCTACTTAAATCAGTTAGTTAGTTTTCTAAAAAGACTGAGGCGGCGGCCTCCATAGGCTGACGACAATCGATCCTCCCGTTCCATCTTCCCAGGTGTTGATGTAGGCACTAGGTCCGTATATCAGTAGTTTTACGTGACATTATGTGTTTGTGCACATAGAGCTTTTCATGCATTTTGCATTTTTTTACTTTCATGAGATTTAACAACTAATAAATTCTTTTACAGTACTACGTTAGTTTTCATATTTTAAATTATTTTAACATAAAATTTAACAAGCCTAACGTGATTCAATGTTAGTGATCGCCATAATTAAAAGTATTTTTATAGAGTGAAATAAAAAATTGTGATAAAAGTGACTGACAATCTGTGATCTTTACCAATCGATAAGAAAATTGTCTATTTTTTGAAAATGTCCCTAAGCAGAGCCAATTTAACTTTACCACTTAAACGCAATTGCTTCAATCATGAGGTCCTACCGAGCAACAGCCAAGAACTACCGAACGATTTCGCAGCCAAATTATTGTACAGGATCGCGTTTACGATCTGGCACGTGGCCTTCTATATGGAAAATGCATCTGTGCAGGTAATTTTATTTGGATGATCGTTTGTTTACGTTTCATTCTTTTTTTAAATCACATAGTCAGCTGGTCGTGGCAAACATTAAACTGCCTTTATATGTAATATAAAAATTTTAAATGGTTTGTGTACAGTAAATTTTGATTAAAACGCTCCAGCTTTTCTCCATTTCCTGGGGTACAAAAATGTTCAAATAGTTTCTTATTTAAATAAATCACTCTTTTAAATAAAAAAAATATATATTAGCTTTCTCGAAATGTGTTTAAATGTTTTCGCTTTGAATGATTTAATCAATTACCACTACGCAGCATAATATATACAAAAATTGCAGTATTATTAAAATATTATATAAAAAAGCTCAATATTACATTAACAAATTCATTCCACAGTTCATACAGCAGAGTAGTAAAAAGAGAAAAATTTCTTTCATAGAATTGAGTATCAACATTGTTAACATAAAATTAGTTGGTTAAAATAAAAATAAAACTTTGAAATTTAGTAAACAACATGTATATTATATAATGACGGTATGACGGTACTATATTTTTGTTTCGATCATGACCTCAGATAGGTTTTTTTTAAGACACCGAATAAAATCTGGTCAGTAAGAACAATTATCAATCTGTTTCTAACTTAAATTACTAATGAAAACTTAAAATTAGGAGTTTACTCACTAGTATCTTTCCTATTATTTCTAATAACTAGCATTAAATTTAGCATGCATACTCGCACAACACTTTGCTCTGCTTTTCACTCACCCACTATACCAGTTCAAAAGGCTTTGTCCTTTTGAGCCTTCTCTCTAGGTTCATATTGTCGAGGAGCTGGATAACCTCGACGTTTACATGATGATGGAGTCGTTGTTCATGGCTTCCTGCAAAGTTCTTGATTATCTGATTGACGTCTTCCATCTTGAGATCCCGGTGAAGATCGTTGTTCCTAACGTACCAAGGCGCATCTACGATGTTCCTCAGCACTTTATTCTGGAATACCTGGATTACTTTGATGTTACTAGGCTTGGCACAGCCCCAGAGTTGGCGGCCAGAGGTCCATACTGGCCTCAGTATTTGTTTATAGATTAGGAGTTTATTATTTAGGGATAGAGAGGAATGCCTTCCCATCAACCAATACATTTTCTTGTAGTGGATGCCTAGTTCTTCTCTTTTCTTCTTCACGTGAGCTTTTCAGCGATTCGCATCAAGAGTGATCCCCAAGTACTTTGCTGATGTTGCAATAGGCACTTGGACATCATTTAGTCTAATTGGAATATTATTAATTCTCTTATTGGTAAAATTTATATGGACTGATTTATTCTCATTCAGCTTAATTTTCCATTTTTTGGTCCATTCATGGATTTTATTTATTGAATTTTGTAGTTTTACCGTAGTTTCTTCGACTGTGTCACCTACTGCTAAGACAGCAGTGTCATCTGCGAAGGTAGCTATGCTGTCGTCTTCTAGTTCAGGTATATCACACGTGTATATTAGGTATAGGACTAGATCCAATACACTCCCTTGTGGAACACCTGCTTCAATATCCTTAAGATCAGTGTATGCATCTTCTTGTTTAACTCTAAAACGTCTGTTCGCTAGATATGATTGTAATATATTTGAACATTGTTTAGGCATGAATGATTTAAGTTTATGTGTCGAACCCTTATGTCAGACTTTATCAAACGCCTGTGCCAAATCTAGGAAGGTTGCAGAACAGACTTTTCTTTTCTCTAATGATCTTTCAATTATAGCAGTTATTCTATGCACCAAATTGATGATCTGGAATTAGTTTCTTTTCTTTAATTATTGGTAGGATTCTTCGCAGGAGGAGTTTTTCCAACACCTTGGACATCAGTGATATTGGTCTATATGATGTCACCTCATTGGGGGGTTTCACAGGCTTTGGTATCATGGTCACCTCAGCTATCTTCCATAAATCTGGAACATATTGTAGTCTAAAGGCAGCATTTATTAAATTTGTTAATTTTACGATAGCTTTTCTTGGTAGATTTTTTAGCAGCCTTCCGGTAATGAGGTCATAACCTGGTGCTTTATTTGGGTCGATTTGTTCTTTAATTAACTCAGCTACTTCTTTTGGGGAAGTTGGCTTGATCTTCTTATCTATTTGCTCTTGTTTGGGCCAATCCTGGTCATCGTCTTGGTGATCTTGCAACTTAAATGTGTTCTCTAGATGAGTGGCAAACCTCTCTGCCTTCTGCTGATTATTTCTGGCCCAACTACCGTCTTCCAGTTTTATTGGAGGTGAATGTAATATTGGCCTTTTAATTCTTTTTGTAGCTTTCCCAAGCGAGTACTCTGTGCTACTGTCGTTTGTTAGCTCTTCCAGATAAGATTTAATAGATTCATTTCTACGCCATCTAACAACAAAAAGAGAAATCATAAGATACACACCGTCTTTCACAAGATGGTTTGTATCTGTTATATTCTAGTGACTTTTCTATAATTTGCTTATATGCTTGAATTTTATGTGTAGTTGACTTTCCAGCAGTAAATCCGCATTGATATTGACCAACAATATCCTTTCAAACAATACATTGCCGAAGATTTTATACGCAGATGCTGACTGAGTAATGCTCTGCGACGGACATATTATTCTCTTTACCACTCTTCCTGTATCAATTAATTCTGCCATATAAGTACTATTAGTTTATGGATTGAGACTTGACAAAGAGAACCAAAGTGCGGAAACTACTAGAAGAGCAAGACTAGCATGGGCAGGATTTGGAAAACTTAGTTGGATACTAATAACCGCAAAATACCCCAATACTTGAGGAGCAAAGTGTTCAACCAATGTATCCTTCCTATCATGACATATGGATATCAAACCTGGACCCTAACCAAGGCAAACATGAATAAACTAGCCACAACAGAAAGAACAATGGAAAGAGCAATGTTAGGTATACGACTGTCAGATAAAAAGAGGAACGACTGGGTAAGATCCAAAACAAAAGTCGACGACATAACAATAAAAATTGCAAAACTTAAATGGAGCTTCGCGGGCCACACTGCTAGACAGAAAGACCAATGTTGGAATATTACAATACAACATTGGAGACCTTACGAAAGTAAACGACCAAGAGGAAGACCACAGATGAAATGGGTTGATGACATTAGAAGAATAGCCGGAACAAATTGGAAATATGTTGCTCAGGATAAAGACCGATGGAAGGAGTTGGGAGAGGCCTATGTCCAAACATGGACGACAGAAGGCTAAGAAGAAGTAGAAGAAGAAGAAGAAGAAGAAGAAAAAGAAGAAGTTTATGGATTGATGCAAAAAGTTATTCACTACCTTTTTTTATACATTTCCTAACAGATTTCATCGATTCCTGGGGCTTTATTGTCTTTAAGTTTTAGGATGACATTTGACACTTCTGCTCTGGTTGAGTCTTCACTGTGTAGTTGACGTTGTAAATTTTGTTAATTATCTATGTTGTAACCTCCTTCAACATCTTTTATATTTAGATGTTGGCTAAAATGTTGTGCTCATCTGTTAAAACTAAGTTTTTATCATGTAGAATTTCACTGTTAGTGTCTTTACAAATTTTTAATCGTAGTTAAAATTCTATATGTCTATTATGTAAGTACTTGTAGTATTTTCTCGTTTCATTTTTATCGAATAAACTGTGGATCTCATTTAGAGTGTTCTGTTCGTATTCCCTCTTCTTACGTCGATTGATACGTTTTTTCTCTCTTCTAAGACGTCTATACTCTTCTTTTTTTCTCCATGAACAATCTGCGTCGATGGTTTTTTGATATGCTGCGTTCGATCTATTTGTGGCCATTTCGCACTCATGATCAAATGATTTCTTTTTTCTGACTTGGTTTTGCCCAATATTTCAACCGATTTCTGTAACATAATATCTCGTATATTTGCCTATACATAGTTGGTTAATGTCTTCTTCTTCTTCTAAGTTTTCAGTCCTTATTTGGTCTTTATTTGCCGTCTATATACATTTGCAATGTCGGGATATTTGAGTTTATTAATGTCGTTTTTTTCTCTCCTTTTCAAGATCTCCTTTTTTAAATTGAATATTCTCTTTAAATCGTGCTTTAACTAAATAGTGATCACTATGTTTGCTCCTCTAAAAGACCTAACATCTAATCTTGCATCGATGATTATATGATCTATTGGGTTAATCGTTTCATTATCAGGAGATTTTTAAGTTCCCTTATGTATATCTTTATGAGGAAATCGTGTCTGAGCTATTACCATGTTGTTAGACATTGCAAAGTTTATGATTCTGACCGTTATCATTAGTCTACGTGTAGGCTTTTTTTCCGATGGTGGGTAAAAATATATTCTCTCTTCCGACTTTGGCATTAAATTCTCCTGCTATTATTTTGATGTCATTTTTGTGGAGCGCTCATCGTACTCTAGGTCTAGTGCCTCATAGAACATGTCTTGTTCATCATCCTATTTTTCTTCCGTTGGAACGTGGATGCTAATAATTCTAATTTTAGCTCTTTTCCTGTAAATCAATGATTTTTGCCTTGGCTTTATTCAGGCTGATACAGGCTTCTTAAGTTGCACGTGCAAATTTTTAAATCATTATCCCTATTTCAGTTGCGAGTTCGTCTTAGGTTAGACAGTCCGGTTTCTTTCTTTGTAGCTCTCATAACTTTATACTTCATACTTAGCTTTGAATAAATTTTTAACTACATATGTATATTATTTGTTTAAGTAGTATTTATTTAATAGCGTTGTAAATCAACTTTCTTGTGCACAACGTAACTATGTAAAATAAGTTAATTATATACTATTAAGATAAATGTTAGAGTGTATCAATTTGTGTTTCAGCCTTACTTATAAACACATATATTCCCATCATATATATCTTTAGGTTTTTTTTGCTAACATGCTGGTGTGAAATGAAGATTATTAAGCAAGAATTGCCTGTATATGTATAATATAAGATTAACAATGATTGCTGTTTTATATGCGCAATTTTCACTTTATTTTTTGTTTGTTCATCAATCTTCCTTGACAGGATTTGTCGGATGACGCTAAGCGCCATGGGGGACTGATGGTTTATTACAAATCGCTGAAATTGATCTATTGTAAGCAAATTATATCTTTGTCGGATATATAGTTTCTGGCAAGTTGGTCGACGTATTGTCAGCAGTTTTTTTTGTAAGAACTCGCTTAAAATATTATCTCCATGGTTATAAAATTCTAAAAAAATATGATGTTTTAATATTAAGTATTAGGTATTTTACTATAACATGAAACCGAAGATATTAAAGAGGAAAAAGATAAAAAGGACAGCAGTCATTTAGTTCTTTTTTATTTTTATTTTTTTCGTATGGTGCTGAAACCTCTATACCAAACTTTGTCCTTTCATTAAACTTGTATCATTTTTTTTTTCACTCTTTAAATCATCAAAATTTCCTAAAAGGTTTTAATTTGCCGAGAAGCACTTTAAGGATTGTTAATTACTATTTAACTGGGAACAAGCCACAATTAAAGATAAAAATACGTTTATTGACGTTTCAATTTCCACTTCGGAAATCGTTCTCAAAATACAAACAGTATTTTTATCTTTAATTGTGGCTTATTCCCAGTTAAATAGTAATTAATTTAAAATGCCACAAGAAAATAGCTTCAGAACAATTTTAAGGATTGTGTCTCAAAATCGTCAAATAAAAATAAGTATAATCTAAGCATTTGTTTGTACTGCCAGATGCTTCTACTAAGATAGGTACTATCCTTCCCTTATTTCGCTATTCTTTGTCAATCTCGCATGGATTTTAAAATAATATCGGAGTTTTTAATCAAGATAGGCGTGAGTGTTGAAATGTATTATGTGCTGATCAAGCTATAGTGGGTGATTAAATTATTATGATACCCAAAAAAACGTATTTGGTGATTAATAAAGAATAAAACTGCATATAAGCATCTATTGATGTGAGTATAATATAAAAATAGATCAGGAACACGTTCTTTTGCAACATTTTAAAATATTTTTTCTTTGACTTTAAATATTTTTTTTTAATATTTCATGTGACCTCCTTTAGCTTTGATGACAGCATTGATCTTGGCATGCTTTGGATGTTTTTCAGGCAGTCTTCTTTTATTTTATCGTCTCTGTGCCAGATGGGAATGAGTCTCAATTAACTGTTGTTTATTTGTGATAATTTCTTAGACAATTCCTCCCTTCATGAGCTATCATAGTTTTTTAATCGTTTGAGGTCTGGAGAATTACCTGGCCACTTCAATACTTTAATTTTCTTTTTTTCCAGGTACGATGTTACTGTTTTTGCCTTGTAACATTGTGCTGAATCGTACATAAAGATAAAATCTTCCGATTCGCCAAACCATTCCTTAATTTGTGATACACAAGCTTTTATTCCAGAACTTCAATATATTAATCGTCATTCCCTTCACAATTTACAGCCAACCTGTGCCTTGCTACTGATTATCAACCATACTATGATCTTGAGAGGATGCATTACTCGCTACACAATTTTAGTATTCTGTGGCCCATTCCAGTCTCTTTCTCATCATTGCGACGGACAACTTTGTTTTTTTTTTGGCAGGGTGACATGATGTGGAACCTTGTTCAGCAAGCTTTCTGCGAACTGTCATGTCAGAAACTGGCATCCCAGCTTCACGAATAAGCCCTGTGTTTTTCTTCTCTGTCCTATGTCCTGTTCCTTCTGCTGTTTATGAAGATATTTTTCATTTTTCTTTCGTCTCTGGGTGTAGTAACACACTTTCGACCATATTTTTGGACACGTTGATTCGCTCCGAGGGTTAACAAAGTGTCAAAGCAAAATCGACTGACCTGCTCATGGTGGCTATTGCTTGAAATTTTATCAGGACGCTTTTGTGCATGGTACAATGAACATATTCTTTGTACCATGCATGTTGATCATTGGTTGATCATGTATATATAACCTCACTTTCGTAGATTATGTTAATAAATCTTTATTAACGACAAAAAATATTTTTGTTGAACTATAAATGTCACTATAAATAGATAACTAATTAATTTTAAAAATTGTATCCGGATATTAACACTACAAAATAAAATATTTAAGTTTAACAAAATAATCCCATAAGACTCAATACTAAAACGTCCTCACAAATCTGACAGCGTGTCACGTGACTGTAAATAGA
Organism: Diabrotica balteata; assembly: GCA_918026665.1. NCBI lineage: Eukaryota > Metazoa > Arthropoda > Insecta > Coleoptera > Chrysomelidae > Diabrotica > Diabrotica balteata. Next base: position 27,555,380 of record OU898282.1, read on the forward strand.
GGAGAGACCCACGGAGCGAATAGTTTTTTTCACTGACAATCACCCCTAGTACATTATTAAAACATACTACACAGATGAAACGATATTAATCTTTCAAAAACGAACTAAAAACAACAAATTAAATTTTAACCTCGACGCGAAAAATTCACCACAATGTTTATATTGTGGCATAATTTGACCAAATGACAGTTCTAGAGCTGTCAACGTCCAAAAAGTATTATGAACAAATGTGAAAAACTTAAAATTTTGTGACTGATCTTAATAATTTGATTACGTACTTTAAATATTCAAGTTTAAAAATGCAACACGTTCCATTCCGCGGGATGGAGAAACGGCCATTTGTAGGCCATTCGATGTAGGTGTTCTGCAAAGTTTGTGCTTTTATTTTTAAGAAATCTCTTATGGTTTTCATAATTTCTGGTTTATCTCTTGTTATCAAGATGATAACCATGACGATGTTGTTTTTCTGTGAAGTAGATTGATTGTTTTTATAACATTCTTTCCATTTGATGGGCCCATATTATCCTGGCTGACTTTATCTCTGCTACCAAGTCAGGTTCTCTACAAATTACGGCCACCCCTTGTTCATAATCCGCTTAGTACAACTTTTTTATTTTTTTTTTCTTTCTCATTAGCTCAGCTGATCCTCAGCCCTAATTTTAAGAGTCCAAATTTGTGCATCATGTTTATTAATATTTAGATTCTACTTCTTTTTATTATTATTTTAATTTATCGTCTATTACTACATATAAAATTTACGAAGAAATAAATACCGTATTAACAGACTATAAAAAATCTGATACGTACTGTAGGGGAAAGCGTTGTACCTTGGGACGGTTTTGAAACAAAGATTTTTATTATTACTTGGGCAAACTTTATAATAGTTTTATTAATACTGACTTAAAGTCCATGTTTTAGGGAATTTATTAATGTTTTAAAATATAAAATATGTCAATTAACAAGGGAGTAAAAAAATATTTTCTTCACCCTTTCTAAGTATCCCAAGGTACATCACGGTGTTGTACCTTGGGATACAGGGTGTTGTACCTTAGGACTAAGTAAAGGGGTGAAAGGGAAAAAATCAATAAAGCAAATAAATCTTATGTAATGCATATAAAAATACATAACATTAAAGCTATAAAAACATTATTGGACAATAACAGTCAATTAAGCAAATAAACCTTATGTAATGCTCATAAAAATACAAAGCATTAGAGCAACAAAAAAATTAGTGAACAAAAAAATCAATTTCGGAAATAAATCTTAGGTAATCCTCATAAAAATACAAAATATTAGAGCAACAAAAATTTTTACATAAAGACTATAAAAATACAAAACATTAGAGCAAATCTCTTATAACGGCTACTTTTACCTAATTAGTTCATGGGCATGTCATATGCACTGAAATTCACAGGAAACTTGAGTGATTGCTTCAAACGCTCCGAGGTTCCTGTGGTTGAGGGCGAAGGCAACTTGCATATGATTTCTCCCTCGTCTATTTCATATAAAGTTTCATTTCTTAAGAGAAAAGTATTTCTTCCGGTTTTAACAAGATATTGAATTTCATACAAAATGTCTATTTTTTGTACGACTTTTGCTACATAATAAACAGTTTTCTTCTTGCCATCAATTTTAACTAAAACATAATCGTCTTGTTTTATTTCTTCACATTCAATCTTCTCCTGTAAGGCTATATCCATTTCTTCCTCCAAAACTCCTTGTATTAATTCTTGCACAGATATATCACAATCTTCTTCGTCAGACAAAAAAGTCATTTCTTCATCCTCAGAACTGGAGGTCTCTATAATTTTGTCTTTGTTTTTCTTTTTGGGATTATTTTTGTTCTTCTTCCTATCAGAAAACAGTTGTTTAGGAGTGACAAAACTTCTTTTCTTTTTATTTTTGTTATCTTCAATCTCCTTTTTTTCTGGCGTGTCGGTCAGTATTTTGCACCTTCCAGGTTTTCTTCCTCTTACGGTCTTCTTTCTCATCTGGGCTTTTGGAAACGGGCGAATCGTTTCTGGTGTCACGATTTTAGATGTTGATGGGATCTGTAGGTGACAGATAGACGATGATGAAGACTGGGCTAAAGTCTCACTCGCTTCAAAATGACTGGTATAATCCAACACAACGTCATTTCTTCGTCGTTGAGTCTTTTTAATGTCTGTAGGCCTACCATTTGTATTTTCCTGAACCAGTTCACGATCAGTTACGTAGGATGAAAGAAACTCGTTGTCAGTAAAAATGTTTCTTTCAAATGGAAATATTCCTGTCACCTGAAAACCTCTCTCAATATTTTCTTTTGTAAATGCTTTGTTGTAAGCACTGCCAATTAATCCAGCATAATCATATATCTGGATAGGTTTTCCAGGATTAGATAACATCCAACCACTCATGGTACTGCTGTAGTATGTTTTGTATGGGCCAAACACAGTTCGGTTTAACGGCTGAAGCTTGTGTGAGGTATGGGGTGGGAAGGTTAACATCACCACGCCGTTTTCCTTCGCTAAATTTAAAGCTTCAATCGAGATGTGAGATTCATGGTTGTCTAAAATAAGCAAGACAGGTTTGTCTCGAGTAGGTTTCACATGCCTGATGAAGTGCTTCAAGAAATCAACAAATAACACTTCATTGGACCACCCACTTGGATTTGCACCACCAATTGCAGCATTTGGGGCCCCAATGAGCATATGTTGAGCAAATGAGCAAATGAGCATTGGTGGAACGCTGTTCCCAATAGCATTGACACATGCTATCATCGTTATATTAATTCCTCTTTCCCCTGAAGTGACAGAACCAACCTGTTTTGTTCCTTTTGTACATAGAATTTTAGGAGGCACATGGACTGTTGAATTACCTGTTTCATGAAGGTTGTAGATCTCGTTTGCTTGAAACTGATGTCTTTCTATGACTAGCTGTAATTGATCGAAAAATTTGTTCACGTTGTCTTTGTTAAAGCTTGTTGCTCTTGCAAGGATCGTAGGCTCGGGTTTATGTAAGCTTAGGGTAGGGTGGCGTTTCCTAAAGCCACGTAACCAGAACTCTCCAGCAGATTCTGCGGTAATCCATTCTTTTGGAACTTTGATTTTGTTATTTTCCTGCTCTGCCAAGCCTTTCGCATACTGGAGGGCTAGTTTAAGTGTGTCTTTTTTTGTAAGGCCGTAATGCAGAGCAGCTGATTTTTTAAGATAACTAACTAACATAAGCTCTTGTTCGTTTGAAAAAACCTTTTTTACAGCATTTTTTTCACTGTCATACATAAAATTAGGCTGTTCATCATTATGGTTTAATGAAAGGTATTTTTGACAGTGTCTACTCAAAGTCGAATTGCTTAACTCATACCTTCGTGCAGCCTCATTAACCGTAAGTAATCCCTTCAGAACATCGTTTACTGCACTTTCTAAAGACTGCTGGTTGATCTTCACCCGCGTCTTGCCGTCTTTGCTGCGAGGCATAGTTCTAAAAAAAACAAAACAAATTCGGGTAACTATAAAGCGTTTTAAAAATAAACAACTTACAATAAACAACATTCACAAACAAACCAGCCACTCAAAAATTACTGGTATACATTAGGTCCATCAGAAAAAAATACAACGCTCCAGTACATACCAATTTAAGCTTTTCAAAGCATTTAATTGAAAAAAAAAATCTATCAGTGTTGTACCTTGGGACGTCCTAAGGTACAACCGTAATTCAGTCCCAAGGTACAACACGGTGCAGAAAATTAAAACGTGTCTTTTAAATATATTTTAGGTTAGTTGTACACGATAAATAATTATATCATTTAGTAGAGCACATCTCAGAGTATAATATAATGTCTTATGTTTATTCATAAATTAAAGAGTAAAAATTACAAAAAACAAACAATAAAACAACTAAAAATTACTTACCAATGAAAATTTCGTATTTTGTTCGGTAACTCACACACAGTTCTCTTAAAAGTTGCCAATCACTCTACACTAACCCCTGGTGGCTAAGTGAAACAATTTAACAGGTTAGTTTGGTCTGTCGATCATAGATGACAGAGCAATTAAGATCGTCCCAAGGTAAAACTGTCCCAAGGTACAACGTTTTCCCCTATTATTTGTCTTTTTAAACAGTTTCGGAAACTTTCACTTGTCTGTTTGGATTCTACCAGGTACTCTACTTTACGACATTTTCATGTACTTTTCTGTGTAATGTTTACTTCCTTAAAGAAAATAAATCAGTTAAGAGGATTTAGACACCCACGCTTCCAAAAATCATTAATCGAACGGTGATTTTAAATTGTTGAAAGATCGAAATTCTTTATCCGGAAACTTACACCTTCATCTTATTTATTTACCTAGCGATTCAAAGGTAGTAATGTTTATGTTCGTTTTTTAAGAAGTAGAGTATTTTTAAAAGAATCGTCAGGTCTGGCTTAAGGTAAGTATGTAAAAAATAATGAAATTAAACTTCTCGAACGAAGCGAATATACTGGCGTTATATTACTTTTTTTCTCTATAGTAAAATCGTTACGAAATTAGCTACACGAAATTGTTGGCAGAGTCCATATACTCGACGAGGGTAATCCTTTTTTGTGTCTAATTTTCTGCAACATAGGTAGTGATAGGAAAGATAAGTATCGTTCCGTACGTACAAGTAGTTTGGTATTCTTAGTTATGGCCATAGATAAATTTACCTAGATTGGTAACAGAGATAGCCAAGGCCAAATCATGTTCGGATTTGGCGCCCATTCGTATGGTGGCGCTGCTAGTCTCTTTCCTGCGCGGAGGGAGTGTGCTGTGGAAATTTCAAAGTTGAGTTTAGACAAATACGGCGCCATATTTGTATTTGTTTTATCTTTTATAATTTATTTTATAACTTAAAAATTTTTATATCAGTGGTGCAAAAAGGTACAATTTTAGACGATTTTTTATTATGGACTCGAACACATTACATGGAATAACAATGTAGAGACGAAGAACTGAACGAAAAAGATGTGTTTCAGATTGCATGGATACTACTGGCAAACAATATAGTTTTTCTTATATGGATATGTTTGATAAATGGGTGAATGTTGTTAAGAGCCCTAATTATAGAATGCTGCAACAGAAACTATTTATAACAATTTTCGTGTATGCGCTAGTCATTTTAAAGAGGACGATATAATTAATGTTGGACATACCGGTATTACGAGAACAGCCCTTCTGAGTTTGTTTTTACCAGCACCAGGTAAGAACTATTATGCCAATACATGCAGAGAACTACGAACACAACATGTATGTATGTGACATGTGACCTTTTACTTATAAAATTAGTTAATTATAAATTTAACCTAAAATTATATATTATAAAATCAGTCTTACTTGCTTACAATTTGAATTATTTTGTAGGTGGTGGTTCAACAACTATCTTAAAAATCATCACCTTAGAGAGGGTTCGACATAAATTTCTACAGGTGTGTGCCTTTCAAAGTTGGATTAGATTAGCAGACCATGACTACACTATCATATAGAGAGGTCTTTGAGCATGCCTGTTAAGTGCGAGGAGGGATCTGTGCTTTCTTGTGAGTGAGATTGGTCTTAGAGTACCATATTACCATGGTTTGTCTCATCTATGTACTGTTAATGTTCCATTTTGTAGAACAACCTAAATCTAAATGTATTTAATATGTCTCTCAATAAATATATAAATATTAGTAGAAAAGAGTTACTGGTAACATAGAGTTTGGAAACTTAACTTTGTAAAATACTTCATGTTTTTATTGTAACTAGGTAATACTTTACATATTTTTTTATTTTTAATGTTATTTTTCCATCTTTATAATGCTGGATCTTAGAATCTTAGAGCTAACTGTTTGGTTTATAGGTTTAAATATCACTAAAAGTATTATCATATAAATGTATATAAAGTTCTTTCTAGAACTAAATCATTTAATTTTTCTGTTTTCAACTTAGCAGAGTTCTGTCTTTCTGTGAGTAGAACGCCAGACAGTAAGAGTTCTCACTGACCGCTGGTAGTGTGTGTTATTAGATTAGGATGTAAGTACTACAAAGAACTCAAAATGTCTGACGGCTGTCTGTTGCTTATTAGGCTTTAATTTGACATTAGAATTCAAAAAAAATTATTTAATTACTGACAAGTTCTTGTCACAACATTTAGAACACTAAATTATACTACATTTTTCTGTCCCTATTTGTGAACAAAATATTGCAACTATCTTGGTTTATTTTTAGTTCCAGCTGATTTACAGCTAGATTGAAAATCTGAATTTTCCAATCTTGGTTCATTCATCAATCCAATCATCAGGTTTTTGAACAGGTAAATTTTCTGTCACATCTGGTATTGATTTAGTAGTGGAATTCTCTAATGTGTTGTTTGGACTTTCATCTTCATCATTATCATGATTCATTAATATAACAATTCAATAGTAAACTTCATATATAGTACAGAGCTCCTGGTAAAGCAGTTTTTCATTTAGTGATGTCTAAATATTTGGTTTTCAATGCTAGATTCACCAATTTCCATATAACTCATTGTATCTTTCAACTTAACCATTTCCTTTATGGTTATATGGTGTTGTTCTACTTGAAATATTCCTTTAGAGTGTAGATAATTAATAAATTCTTGTGAGGTAAAGTTAGTTCTCCTTGTCAGATTTTATATATGCCAGCATTCTATATACAAAAAATAGTGATTTAATCTGTGATTTTTTTGAATTGCTTTCCTACCAGATAATGTCTGCATTTTTTTAATACTTTAATGCATTTGCATTTTTTCAATTGCATGTTTTCATTCAGAATCTGTGAGAGTATGTGTGAAAAAAGCAATTGGTTTTCCCCATTGATTGCTTCGCTTATGCAATTATAGACTAAATTTATTAAAAGCATGTACTTATCTTTGTCTTCTAGGGATTTATCTTTAGATTCATTGCTTTCTAAAAAAATCTTGAATGTTATATACCAATGTTTGAATTCTTTGCGAATTATGAGAATAAAATTGTAGTAAAATGCCTTTTGCAGAATTAGGCTTTTATTCACATAAAACTTGACATACTAAGACAAAACAATTATTTAAATACTGACCAGTTCTTGCCACATTAAGAAAACTAAATTATAGTACACTTGGCTTTTATTATTAATATTTCTTGTAACACATATAACATTTCTTGTAACATTTTTATAAATAAAGATTTTATTCTATATTTTATTCTTTAATTTTTTTTAACCACTTTGGCATTTTAATGTAATGTAAAATAAATATAGTCTCAACATAACAAGAAAACCCAAAAAGTATACGAAAAATATTTATTATCGTATAGGATAAGGATTTTTCTTGTTATTTTAGGATTATATCGATTTTCCTTTACTTTAAAATGAGTTCACAATCCTAGGTAATATTACTAAACTTTTGAATTTCGCGCCATGCATATATAGTTAGGAGCCCGGTCACTAGGTGATGCGCCAATCATTGTTTTACTCGTCAACACGGAAGTTTCAATGCTAGGTGGTAGTGTGCTATGGTTATGGCCGTATATTTCCAGATTTTAGTAAGTTTGACAATTTGACAGTTGCTAAACTGACAATTGTAAGGAGTTGAAGTTTGATTCTGATGCTTCGTGTGCTCCGATCACGGATAATTTGTCTTGGATTCAGTTCTAGATTAGTTTCATAGGTTTTCGTCTTCTTTGGGTGCCGTGTCCGTATTCAGACGTTGGCCGTCATCATGTTTACAATTTCCTGAAACCGTTCTCTATCGGCTGCTACGTGAAATATTTCTTCTACTGTCCTACCATACCATTGTCTAATAATTCGCAGTCGTGAAAGTTTCTTTTGACCAATCCATCTCTTTACCTCAACTTTCTTGGATTATAAAGCGAAGAAGATGTATTTGAGCTCTCTAATTATATGACTGAAGTATTCTATTTTTATCCTCTTTATTATATTGATGACAAAACGTTCTGAATTCATCATTTGAAGAACATCTTCATTAGACTTGTGCGAAACCCATGATATTTTTAGAATCCATCGCTAGCACCACAATTCAAATGCTTCTAATTTGTTAAGCATTGTGATTTTTAATGTCCATGTCTTACAATCATATAATAGGACATACCACACATAACATTTCAGGACCTTCTTGCGAATTTGCATCGACAGGTTTCTGTTACATAAAACTGGTTTCCGCGACATAAAAGCCTTACGTGATATTTCGATCCTGGTTAATCTTTCCAACTGCCATTCAGTTTATCTTTAAAATGTTCATTTTAAGGCCTCTTTGATAACGTGCTTCACTGACTAGATTTACTAATGACTAGAAATTTTGTTTTAATTATAGGTTTTACAAAGTAATAATTTCAGGTCATACCTCAGATGTATATGTTAACGTTTGGTCACATGCAACAATCTTATAAGCATCTTTTGAAGCAGTTTCAATGTTTTCTTAACACTTATACCAATGGATGAAAGCATTTTTGGATAATCAGGTATTTCAGTTTTGAAAGCAAGTCACCATTTAAATTAAATCGAAGGCTGCCACAACCAGAGTCAGAAGTAACTAATCGTCTTCTGTGTTAGGACTGTGATATATTGGAGACTTGGGTACTTAGCATAAGTCCATTCGCCGGTTGGTGACTTTCGACTCTGGTACTTTGTATATACTTAAGTTACTGTGATAAATAACCTTCCTCTGCTTCTAAAAAAGCTGCCTACAAGGGTACCGAAACGTTGAGATGGATCCACACAAAGTCGTCCCAGAACTATATATCTATCTGAAAAGCCTAAATTGTCCACTGTTAAACGTAGAACCTAAATAGCAAAAAGATTTTCTTTCTGTCTTGTGTGGACCACAAATATTTTTGGAAAAAGTGTACCAACCTGTCTTCTATATTATGAGTGTATACTATGTTTGGCTAAGGAGTCTAATTTGGATAAGAGTTTTTATTGATTTACTGACTCAAAGGCGTTTTCAAAGACAAGTATGAGAGTTTTCTTATATTCAATGTATCTCTCAATACGGCAAATTTGTCCCTTCAAACCTTCAAACAAGCATTTGTTAAATAGATTTTTTGAGGCTTTGCTAAGTTCTTGACCTTCTCCTTTTATTTTTTCTATTACAATGCCATCCTCGCCAGGAGCTTGGTATTGCTCATCTTTCTGATGAATTATATCAGCTTTCAGATCTGATATAATCTCATCTTTACTATCTGGATATCTTCTGACCCTTTCTTGGTTTAAAATTTTCTTATAAGTAATTTCTGTTACATATTTTTTGGAATAACTAGATTTACTGTAAAATTTCATTTCTGTTTGTGATAATATTTTCTTCGGAATTTTTTTTATGTTTTTCTTCCCTATTTGCGTTTTTCTGCGTAAAACCCTCAGACCTTTATTTTCTTCTATAGCATTTTTAATCTCATTCGCATTCTCTTTTCTAAACATTTTCGTTATCTCCCCATTTATTGTTCTCTATTCCTGTGTGGTTCTATCTGACAGATTTCTCCTTGTTCCATCAACACCTTTGTTCTTTGGTTTATTCGGTATATTATTTTTTGTTTGGGGCAATATTTTCTCATGCATTTTTAATACTAACTTTTAGATTTTACATTCTTTTCCGTCTCGATTTTCTAGTCCGTAAGGACCTACTGAAGTCTCCATCTTCTTCTCTACTTTCGATTTTGGCGATTTTGAAATCCCCTATGAGCTTTTGGTAGTATATTGAGAAGATTTTTCCTCTTGTTTTTGTAGAAATATTCAACGTCATCGTCCGACTGTTCGCTGGTAGGTGCTTAAAGCTGAATAGTTTTTTAGGTTAATTCGATATATGACTCTTGAGCTAATATTCTTAATAATACTGACAATATTTTCGATATGTTTCTTCTGAATCACAAATCTTAATCCTCAAATAGATGTTTCTTCTCCTATGTAGTATAAGAGGTTTCCGCAGTTTAATATTAGTTGGATTAATATTAATAGATTTCCTTTGGAGTTTCTTTAGACCTATTATGTCCAATTTATTTTTTTTTTTCAATTCTTCAAATCCAAAACACACTTAATACTTTAAACTCCAAAATATTTAACAAGCTTAACCATTTAAATTCCCATCAATAAATATTCAGCTATAATATATTGAACTAGTATACCTTTTCAAACATTTAGTCTTTGACAGAACTGCTTTCCCAAGTTATCTGGTATTTTCATCCGATATACAGTGGATGAACGCAAAAGTTGAAAAGAATAATATTACTACGTCTCTACAACAAACTTGTAAAATTCGAAATATTAGTCTGTTTCTCCTCGAACTATTTTTATTTAGAGGGAGTTTATTTATTTATTTTTTCAAAATCTTTACTTATTTTCTAATCTACTTCACAACCACTCTCACTTCGCACAGTTATCTCTTTTCCTTTGTATGTATGTTCTTCCTGCTTATTAAACAGCGTGAGTTTTGAAAGTTGTACCAACAAATTCAAAATAGTGCCAAGCTACATTTTTTTGGTAAGATCGACACGTACCTATTAATGCTATGTCTCGCATAATTCAGAATTCGTAAATTTTGAAACCAAACCATTTTAGAACAAATATATATCCGGCCTCCCTTTATATCGTTTAAAACAATCGCTGGATTCATATTATTATAAAAAATACAGTCAATAAACCTGGCGCTTTAAATGGAACAATATCGGAAATCTAAACTTTCAAGTAAAGTTATCGATGTTTTTAGATTGGTACCAACATGTAAACATTAACCTACATGATAACGGTACATAAACATTTAAATACTGACATTGTAAATATTTGGCGACGTGATATGCTTACTTAACTTTAGGTAAAAAATACTTGCGAAATTCAGCGATGACTTCATCTTGGCTAAACCTTTAACATATCTGGTATATTTATAGATGTCTCTTAAAACAAACACCAGATGAATTTTTGGTGGTATGTTATCGCTTGCCCACACAATGATTTAAAATTCATGAGTTGTAAAAGAAACAAAGCATGCGATTTTTTTATTGCTTTCACATGCTGCGAGGTTGTACAGGGTCGAGCGATAAAAACGGGTTAATATTCTCTTAGATTAGAAACTGCATGTTGTTTAAAAAATGCTTTATTTCTTCTTTATTGACCTCTACTACAAGTGGCTTCTTCTTTAAGTGGCTATGACTGGTTGCAAAATATTTTATGAATACCAATCACTGGTTCTAAAGTAGCAATCATAGATTACATTAATATTTGGTATAGTTAAGGTATAGGTAAGTATTTTGTTCTTTCCAGAAATGGCATCGAAAAGGAATTATTCAAAAGAGCAATTAGCCAAAGCTCTAGAGTTCCTCGTAGTGCTTTGAGGCATAAGAGGGATGGAAAATCACCATTAATTTTTTTATATTGGCCCTTTTACAATTTTAACCAAAAAAGATGAATCGGTCTTAGTAAAATGGATTTTACATCTATCAGATAGACATTTTCCGGTTTCAGAAGTTCAGCTTTTGGATACAGTTCAGAGAATAATAAATTCTAGAGAAAGGGAGAAATCATTAATTCATAGTGACAAATGATTTCACTTATTTTTGAGAAAACATCCAGAAATATCCCAATAAGTGTCGCAGAATTTAACTCCCAGTCGGGAAAATGAATACAATTTGAGACAGTGGTTCAGTCAAGTTGAGGAATATTTAAAGTCAACAGATTTGTTTGATATAACAAAAGAACCTGTTCGTTTCTTCAATGCTGATGAGAGTGCATTTTATTGTTTTATTATTAACAATCGTAAAATAGTTTCGAAACACAATTCAGATTTCTGCTTTTATCTGTGCTTTCTAAAAATTGCAAAGCAAAACAGACGTTGATAAAGGTGTTAAAAGAGACGTGGGGAATCTAAAATTTGCATTCCACGACACATCTTTTCAACTAAGCAGAAATCCTTAGCGAATTGGTTTCTTGTACTCGTACAGAGTAAATCCGAAAAAAGTGAAAAAGACAGCAAATATTTGATTTCACGCAAACAGCGCCTTTGTATCTGTTGATACGTATTTCGACCTAATAGGTCTCATCAGAACAGTTATTCAAAGGTGTTCTCAACGTGAAAGATCAATATTTCCTGTCTTTTAAGAAGCAACAATAACATGGCTTCGAATACGGACGCACTAGCGACATCTAATTTAACAATCGTAAAATAGTTTCGAAACACAATTCAGATTTCTGCTTTTATCTGTGCTTTCTAAAAATTGCAAAGCAAAACAGACGTTGATAAAGGTGTTAAAAGAGACGTGGGGAATCTAAAATTTGCATTCCACGACACATCTTTTCAACTAAGCAGAAATCCTTAGCGAATTGGTTTCTTGTACTCGTACAGAGTAAATCCGAAAAAAGTGAAAAAGACAGCAAATATTTGATTTCACGCAAACAGCGCCTTTGTATCTGTTGATACGTATTTCGACCTAATAGGTCTCATCAGAACAGTTATTCAAAGGTGTTCTCAACGTGAAAGATCAATATTTCCTGTCTTTTAAGAAGCAACAATAACATGGCTTCGAATACGGACGCACTAGCGACATCTAATTTAACAATCGTAAAATAGTTTCGAAACACAATTCAGATTTCTGCTTTTATCTGTGCTTTCTAAAAATTGCAAAGCAAAACAGACGTTGATAAAGGTGTTAAAAGAGACGTGGGGAATCTAAAATTTGCATTCCACGACACATCTTTTCAACTAAGCAGAAATCCTTAGCGAATTGGTTTCTTGTACTCGTACAGAGTAAATCCGAAAAAAGTGAAAAAGACAGCAAATATTTGATTTCACGCAAACAGCGCCTTTGTATCTGTTGATACGTATTTCGACCTAATAGGTCTCATCAGAACAGTTATTCAAAGGTGTTCTCAACGTGAAAGATCAATATTTCCTGTCTTTTAAGAAGCAACAATAACATGGCTTCGAATACGGACGCACTAGCGACATCTAATTTAACAATCGTAAAATAGTTTCGAAACACAATTCAGATTTCTGCTTTTATCTGTGCTTTCTAAAAAAAGCAGAAATCTGAATTGTGTTTCGAAACTATTTTACGATTGTTAAATTAGATGTCGCTAGTGCGTCCGTATTCGAAGCCATGTTATTGTTGCTTCTTAAAAGACAGGAAATATTGATCTTTCACGTTGAGAACACCTTTGAATAACTGTTCTGATGAGACCTATTAGGTCGAAATACGTATCAACAGATACAAAGGCGCTGTTTGCGTGAAATCAAATATTTGCTGTCTTTTTCACTTTTTTCGGATTTACTCTGTACGAGTACAAGAAACCAATTCGCTAAGGATTTCTGCTTAGTTGAAAAGATGTGTCGTGGAATGCAAATTTTAGATTCCCCACGTCTCTTTTAACACCTTTATCAACGTCTGTTTTGCTTTGCAATTTTTAGAAAGCACAGATAAAAGCAGAAATCTGAATTGTGTTTCGAAACTATTTTACGATTGTTAAATTAGATGTCGCTAGTGCGTCCGTATTCGAAGCCATGTTATTGTTGCTTCTTAAAAGACAGGAAATATTGATCTTTCACGTTGAGAACACCTTTGAATAACTGTTCTGATGAGACCTATTAGGTCGAAATACGTATCAACAGATACAAAGGCGCTGTTTGCGTGAAATCAAATATTTGCTGTCTTTTTCACTTTTTTCGGATTTACTCTGTACGAGTACAAGAAACCAATTCGCTAAGGATTTCTGCTTAGTTGAAAAGATGTGTCGTGGAATGCAAATTTTAGATTCCCCACGTCTCTTTTAACACCTTTATCAACGTCTGTTTTGCTTTGCAATTTTTAGAAAGCACAGATAAAAGCAGAAATCTGAATTGTGTTTCGAAACTATTTTACGATTGTTAAATTAGATGTCGCTAGTGCGTCCGTATTCGAAGCCATGTTATTGTTGCTTCTTAAAAGACAGGAAATATTGATCTTTCACGTTGAGAACACCTTTGAATAACTGTTCTGATGAGACCTATTAGGTCGAAATACGTATCAACAGATACAAAGGCGCTGTTTGCGTGAAATCAAATATTTGCTGTCTTTTTCACTGTTTTATTATTGTTTACACCTAAAGAGGGAAAGGTTTTGGCTAAGAAAGGTGATAAAAATATTTATCGCTTTGCTGGAGATGACAAGGAAAATATAACAGTATTATCCATCAGCTGTATCACAAAGAATTTCAAAAGAATGGGCTCTGGGAACTTCAGATAATGGATGGATGTTTTCTAGTACATTTTATGAATACATCACCAATATATTTAATCTGTTGCTCATTAGAGAGGATATTAAAAAGCCTATTATAGTTTTTGTTGATAGGTATGTTTCTCATCTAACGTTGCATTTGTCCAATTTTTGTAAAGAAAATGGAATAGAACTGGTACCTTTGTATCCCAACTCAACAATTCTGCTGCAACCTATGGATATATCATTGTTTAGGCCTTTAAAATTAGGATATAAAACTGAAGTGTCAAAGTGGAGGATGGACAACGATGATAATAAACTTCAGAAATATCATTTTGGGTATGTTTTTGAAAAAGCACTAATACTAAATCATAAAACTGAGGAAATTATTTATAACGAATTTAATCTTCAGGATTATGCCCATTTAATGTTGAAAATGTTCACTTTGAAAAAATTAGTGTAAAAAACGTTAGTGCCAGTTCCACAATTTCTGACACATCTGAGTCTGTTAATAGTAGGTACATGTAAACAATCTCTACAAGCACTTAATTATATTGAAGGAATGCTGGGTAAAGAAACTGTAAATAGGTTAAAAGTAACTTTAAACGACAATCAGAGTTGAAATGGTTATATTGAGGATAAATCCCTTTTTAACATATTGAGAGAATGGATAATGGAAACCCTACCAATCCAAATTAAATTTAATACTATCCAAAACAATATTTCTATATTTTCAACTCACTGACCACCAGTAAAAAATTTCCAACTAAACATGTCCGGTACTCATAGCTCACATATATTTCTGGTACTGAGAGGAGATGACTCCTGAACCAAGTATATCACATGTACACTTGGAGATTCCATGCAAAGTTCCTACTCCATTTAAGAAAGCACTGTTTTGGCCAAACCCAAAACCTCAGACTAAGAAGAAAAAACTAAAGGAAAAAATTCTATCAGTGGTACTATCGGAAGATTGGCGTGAATATTAATTAAAGAAAGAAAATAAAGGAAAAGGAAGAAGACGAGTAAAACCATAGATTGCATTGCAAGAGAGCAAAAACGTCTATTGAAAGAGAAGCAAAAACAGGATATCTCTAATGATGATCGAGGGGAGATGAAGAGTGGGTCAGGAGTGGTAGCAGCTGTGATGTCATAGACTTTTATGAAGTCCCTAACAAAGAACTTTGCTCATTAACTCACGGAGAACTTAGTGGGGAAAACTATTTGTGAAATTCCTAGCCGGGAAAAGAAAATCCATAACATACAAATATGTTTGTATTATTCGATTCCTTATGGACAATCATGATGTACAAATAAATGAAATCTATTAGTGCTGAAAAGAATATTTTTATTTTTGATGAAAAAGACATTTCTTTTGTTAATGAAAATCGTATTTTAGGCATACAACACCTATTATTTTATGTACTAGTGATAAGTTATGAATTTACTTTGTCAGGGGATGTATTTGAGACCTTACACCTGTGGAAAAGACTAGATGTATAATTCAATTTATTTTTTTTTTATTTTTTATATCAACATGTATTTTACACAGAAAGGCATCCTTATTTTATTAATTATTTTGGTTTAGATTTTTATCAATAAACAAGATTTTTTAGTAAAATGTCGTTATTTATTTATGGCAATGAGTTGGTAGCACTAATTGGTATTTTGAAAAATTTTGTGGCAATTATTGATTTTTTGTATGTGTATGATTTTTAGCGTTAACTTTCTTGTAGTGGCAATGACTGGTCATTTACCTTATATTCATCAGTTTGTCCTATTTCTATCCGTTGCAGCATTGGCAAATTATTGGGAAACATTTTAAATCTTCGTCCAAATATCTTCTTCTGGGATTTAGAATCAAATGATATTCTTTCTCCTTTTTAAAGTGGTTTTCGCAAGGGAAGGTCTATTTTTGATAATCATATTTATAGCAATATTTTCGATAGAATCTGTAAGCACTGTACATTAGCAACACTTAGTACCTACTTATGGAATTCAAGGTAACATACTTGCATACAAAATCACAAACTCACAATACATAACAAAATTTAGAAATTCTCCATGCACCGACCTTAAATACCTAATTAAAGCGCACTACATGAATTTATGACAAAACTACTGAACTAGCTAACTAATTAACCGACTAAGAATTGGACATACTGCATAACCTAACCCAAAAGTTTTTAATCAAAAAAGAATCATGGCCAACCTGCAAAAACTGTTCTTACCCTTTGACGATGAAGCATATTCTGATTGATTAAGATTATGTAGAAATTCAGATGATCAACACCACCTTGAATACAAACATCGAACATTTACCAAATTATTCAAATATAATTTAAACTTTTAGTATGGTGAAACCAAAGCACAAGGCTTATTTTTGATGACTTTGTTTTATTGTAATTTAGTTTTAAAGCAATAAAGTGGTAAGATGCTGATTATGGTTATCAGTAATAAACTCAAACTTTTGCTTATACATGCGATTTAAGTTGGTAATTAATGTATTAGCGAATCCCAATAATATATGTATTGTTTATATACACAGATCTTATTATATTTATATAAAATAAATTTCTGCTCAATAGAAACAAAAATCTTTAGTATTCTATTGCCTGATTGGCAATAATTGCCAATTATTAGCCATTATTGGCGGTATGTAGTACACAGGCCATATAAATAATAGTGTGACAAGTAGTAAATCATATAAATTAGAAACTTTGCTTCCCACTAAGTAACAAATTAACTAATTAGTGTAGCGTTTCTTATAAATCTACCCAGTAGGAGAAAAAGTTTCGATAAAATTTAATATTAAATTAAAATTGTTTGTTAATTAATAATATTAAATAAAAATAAGCAGCATAAGGTTGGCTAATAATTAATTTCTCAATATTTTAGCAATTGTTTTATCGTTTTGCTTCTTTGTTATTCTTTATATTTATCTTGTATATTTATGCCACACATCGAATTCTCTTTTTTCTATTCTTCCTTAATTTGTAACCAAATATGTTAAAAATAAAGAAATGTCTGTAAATGTAAATATAATGAAATCAACTTTTTTTTTTTTAATTTAATTAATGGCTTTGAATAACTTGATCCATTCAGCCACCATAATGTATTTGACTACTTGAATTTGTTAATGATGTATTGACCTATTGCATTTGTTAACAAAATAGTACTTCGCATAGAAGTAAATTAAAAATATAATGTAAACATTAGCATCCCAAGAATCAGTAGATTGACAAGAAACCATACTTTCATTCGTTTCATTCAAGACCCTAACCAACTTAAAGTGAATATTTGGAACCAACAAGGGATTACATAATATAGGGATACTTTTCACGCTAAGGTGCCTTTCATAGCGACTTTATTACAACACAAGATAGGCAACGGCTAGGAGGTATATATAACAATATATAACATAAGGATAGAGGGAGGGAACAAAGCTAGATTTATACATTTACATTACACATTCCATGCTTAAGTCCTCTTAGTCCTTTTTAAATATTTCCAAAAAAATTGTTTAAGCCTAATATTATGACGAGAGATATATAAAACAGAAGATTGACACTGAGGAAGAGGTATTTGTTCTTTTATCAGATTTTCCAATAGATACTTAATAGCAGCATTATTATATATGCACCCGAACATCCAATGATTGATATCGTCAGTGTTACCTTTACAATCGCAGAGTTCCGTTTCACTTAAATTAAATCTATGAAGATAGGCTTTCACAGTAGCATAATTAACAAGGCATCTAACAAAAATTGAATATACTCTTCTGTTGGGATGAATTCTTGCAGCAAAAGGCGCAGTAGGTAAAACAGGGTGAATTTTTGTATAAAGGTTGTTACTTCTGTTACAAAAGGTATTCCATTCCATTTCCCAGTTTTCTTTTAATTCTTGTTTACGCAGCGAGACTAAATCACTTCTATTGAGCCAACTAATTTCTAATCCTTTTGAAGCCGCTTCTTTAGCAAAATAATCTGCTTTGGAGTTACCCAAGATACAAGCATGTCCTTTTACCCAAATGAAAGAGACTGAATTATTTCTTTTAAGTAGCTTTAGTTGATTTTCTAAAATTTTGACGATAATACTGTTTTGCATAAATGCTTATGCGAATTATCTAAAGTAGACAACGCAAATTTTTAATCCGAAAGGATTTCTATTTGTTGCTCAGACATTTTTTTCTCAATAGTCCATTCCAGAGCTAGATATATTGCAAACAGTTCTGCGGAATAAATGGAACTTTGTTGGTTTAATCTAAACATAATATGTTCTTGATTGTTTTGGATATATTCCGCACAACCAACTCCCAAATTGGATTTTGACCCATCTGTGAAAATTCTATATGGGTTATCAAATATGACTTCAGTGGTTTCTGAAGTTGAGTGGCGTTGTTATCATCAAAAGTAACTTTGGTTTGGAAATAAAGAATATTGAATTTAGATTGAAAATACATAGTTTGAGCTGGGATTTCTAAATAGGTAGAAACATTAGAAAATACTATAGCTAAAGTTGAAGAATTTTTGTTATACCATCATTTGTCAACTACATAAGTTAAACACAGATATGTCGAATATTTTTTGCAATAGGTAGGTTTGGTTATTACCTTGACATTTAAGAATAAGCTTTAAAACCAACTTAATTGTCAACTTGTCTAAGGACTAGATTTAACGTTATAAATGAATTTTGGGACTAAAACAACGCTTTAAATAGATAACAAAATGTTTAAAAAAATGAATAATTGAATCGAAACATGAGACATGATACAAGTCAATAGTTCGGAAATATACTAAGATTAAATATGGAACTTGAGATTAAGAAATAGAGATTAAACAAAATGGTTAGTTGATAGAACAGAGTCAACTATTTTTCAAATAAAAATAGTAAAACAAAAAGTGTTAACACATGGAAAGGAAGTCAACGAATGGAAAGTCAACAGAAATTGAAATAAAATAATTATTTCAAGGAAAATAATAAACAAGTAACGGTTATAACGTTACTGTATATTTACTATTAAGTAAGAAATATTACTTGGAATGTTTCCTTTATTATTTGTTACTTTCTCGTGAGAAAGTCGTTATGCTTCCACTTCCAAAAACGGTTTAAAATTATGTACAGAGTGTAAGGTATAGAAAGAACAGCAGTAGTGAAGAATGTTATTGGTTAACACAACAAAAATCCAATGCTGAATGCAAATTCTCTTTCATCCGAAGAACATCCCATCCCATCATTATAGCAAGGTGAACATCAGCTGTCTATTATACCTGTATCTTTGTACATCGCGTTTACTCAAGCAAAATAAACATATGTCGATTCTCCACAAACCAACAGTAAGTTAATAACCTGCCATTGACTAAAATGAGACTTTACGTATATCAATTTAGAAGAAATCAATTCGACAAGACACTCCTGCGCGTTTTCTTGAAAATTATACATTCCGAGTACCATCTCAAAAGGTGCTCTTCCCGATATCGTGGGAACAAACACACTACTCATTCGCAATATTAATTACTCAAAATGGAAAAATTAAACTTCCTGCGGTACAAGAAAGTACACACCCACTAAAAACGGCGTCTACGACAGTGTCGTATTATAAAGTGATCAAGAGGATACGTAATTAATACAATTTTATAATATATATATATATATATATATATATATATATATATATATATATATATATAAGATGGTGGTATTCTTGACTGTTGATTTTAAATATAAATTATGATTTTTGAGGATGCAGTCAGTTTATTTGGCCCACAAGACAAAGAAAACTCTTTGACTTACTGTCAAGCTTTCGAATTTTATTTAATTCTTTTTCAAGACATCTATAAAAAGAAATATAAATTAACTAGTTAAAATTGTTAATTGTCTTACTTACTAGTCGTGAGATTACAGTTGTTACTATTATTATACTTTACAAAACAAACCATTATAAATATATTAAAAAAATTTTTATTATTAAAAATAACTATATTGTCACTATATATGTCATTGTCATGGTTTGATTAATGGACATATATGAATGAAAATACAGTTACTTTATGTGGAAAGCAAAACCAGTAACAATAGTTTTTATTATAATTTATTTAATTGTCTATAAAAAATATAAATTAATCCAGTCAGCAGTTTGGCTTAAGCACATATGAATTTTTAATGTTAGGATGTCAATAGAAAATGAGATCTTGACGGTATTTATTGATATGTTAATATGTAACAATAAATGTTACTTAATTTGTCAATATCTGATCTTCTATTTACACATTTTTTATTTTTTTTGTATATGTGTCATTTCTAAAAATAACCGTTTCTGTTCATGTTTCTGCCTCTCTAGAATTGAAGCTTGTGAAAAATTAAATGTGTGATTTAGATTGATGGAGTGTTCAGCTAATGCACAAGCTTGTGATTTCTTGGTTTTTACATCACTTTTATGAGAAATAATTCTGCTGTGTAATGTTCGAGAAGTTTCTCCTATATAAACTTTATCACAGTCTGAGCAAGGTATTTGATACACTACTCTAGAACTTTCATCAGTTGTTAAAGGATCTTTAGTTTTAGTGTATAAATGTGCTATGGTTTTAACATTTCTGGTGGCAATTTTTATGTTTTCCAATCCTTGAAATAATTTGAGAAGTTTTGGTGTTAAGAATGGAATATAAGGTAAAGATCCAAAAGTTTGTGCTGTTATTGGTATTAAGGTGTTAACTGTCAGGCTATTGTTTATTTCTTGATTTGCCATTTTTACTGTGATTTGTTTTTTATTGTTGGTATTGTCGATCAATGTGATGGAGGTTGGAGAGTTTGCAGTACTAAAAATTAATTTATTGAGTAAGCCAACGGGATAAGAATTTTCAATTAGTATGTTTTTTAGTCTCTTTAAACTTTGTTCTCTATATGTTGGATGAGTTATTCTAGTTACTCTACTTTTTAGCCCCAAAATTAAGTTTATTTTCATTTTTGTAGGATGTTCGGAATAGTAATTAATGAATCTATTGCTAGAAATTGGTTTTCGATACCATTCTGTTTTAAGAGTATTGTCATGTGTGCGATGGACAATCATATCTAAAAAAGGGAGACTGTTATTTTGTTCTCTTTCTGCAGTAAATTGTAATTGGCTACATTGGTTGTTAAAAATATTTAAGACGTCAGTTATTTTGTCATTGGGTACAGCTAGGATCAAATCATCTACAAAACGTTTAACAAATGGAATATGAAAAGGTATTATTTTTAAACATTCCTCAAAGAGATCATCAAGAGCATAATTGCAAATGATAGGTGATAAAGAGCTTCCTATGGGAGTACCTGATGTTTGTTTGTAATAACTGTTATTAAATTTGCATATATTATATTATAATATAATAACAAACTATTTACACAAAACAAAAAATAGTAATCATTTCTTTAATGACTTATTCTGTGAAACAAAAAGATTTTTAATTGAGAATCCAGAATTATACATTCTCCGCAGTGATAAAGGTAACATAACTGTTGCAATGTACAAGGAAGATTATATAAATCAAAGTCAAGCATTACTTAATGACGTAAAATATTATAAACAACTGACAAATGATCCAACATGCACATTGCAACAAAAATCAAATAAACTAGTATCAAAATTAGCTAACAATGGCGTCATATCTGCTAGTGAATCAAAATCATTGAAAATTTACAATTCAGTAGCACCACGGTTCTATGCATTGCCGAAAATACATAAACCAACTCTCTCAATGAGACCAATAATCTCTTCAATAGATTCTCCCAACAGTAAATTAGCAAATTTTATAACATTAATTTTAACAAATGCATATAATTTTAACAACGACTTAGTAATTAAAGATTCTTTTGTTTTTAGTAATTTTATAAATGATAGAAAAATTCCAGAAACATACATTTTAGTAAGTTTTGATGTGGTATCTTTATATACTAACATTCCTTCCTATTTAATTCTAAACAGTATAGAAAAACACTGGAATGAGATCCAATCGCACTGTACATTAAATTTAAATACATTAAAAGAAATATTATATTTCATTTTTGATACTAATATATGCAAATTTAATAACAGTTATTACAAACAAACATCAGGTACTCCCATGGGAAGCTCTTTATCACCTATCATTTGCAATTATGCTCTTGATGATCTCTTTGAGGAATGTTTAAAAATAATACCTTTTCATATTCCATTTGTTGAACGTTTTGTAGATGATTTGATCCTAGCTGTACCCAATGACAAAATAACTGACGTCTTAAATATTTTTAACAACCAATGTAGCCAATTACAATTTACTGCAGAAAGAGAACAAAATAACAGTCTCCCTTTTTTAGATATGATTGTCCATCGCACACATGACAATACTCTTAAAACAGAATGGTATCGAAAACCAATTTCTAGCAATAGATTCATTAATTACTATTCCGAACATCCTACAAAAATGAAAATAAACTTAATTTTGGGGCTAAAAAGTAGAGTAACTAGAATAACTCATCCAACATATAGAGAACAAAGTTTAAAGAGACTAAAAAACATACTAATTGAAAATTCTTATCCCGTTGGCTTACTCAATAAATTAATTTTTAGTACTGCAAACTCTCCAACCTCCATCACATTGATCGACAATACCAACAATAAAAAACAAATCACAGTAAAAATGGCAAATCAAGAAATAAACAATAGCCTGACAGTTAACACCTTAATACCAATAACAGCACAAACTTTTGGATCTTTACCTTATATTCCATTCTTAACACCAAAACTTCTCAAATTATTTCAAGGATTGGAAAACATAAAAATTGCCACCAGAAATGTTAAAACCATAGCACATTTATACACTAAAACTAAAGATCCTTTAACAACTGATGAAAGTTCTAGAGTAGTGTATCAAATACCTTGCTCAGACTGTGATAAAGTTTATATAGGAGAAACTTCTCGAACATTACACAGCAGAATTATTTCTCATAAAAGTGATGTAAAAACCAAGAAATCACAAGCTTGTGCATTAGCTGAACACTCCATCAATCTAAATCACACATTTAATTTTTCACAAGCTTCAATTCTAGAGAGGCAGAAACATGAACAGAAACGGTTATTTTTAGAAATGACACATATACAAAAAAATAAAAAATGTGTAAATAGAAGATCAGATATTGACAAATTAAGTAACATTTATTGTTACATATTAACATATCAATAAATACCGTCAAGATCTCATTTTCTATTGACATCCTAACATTAAAAATTCATATGTGCTTAAGCCAAACTGCTGACTGGATTAATTTATATTTTTTATAGACAATTAAATAAATTATAATAAAAACTATTGTTACTGGTTTTGCTTTCCACATAAAGTAACTGACACAAAATGTTAGAACCAGAAGGAGGTACTGTAGAAATAATATCCTTTATACCTTAAACTTAATATGTACACTAATACGCTACCTTTCAAACTCGTTACAAATTTCTATGTATTTTTCTGATTTATACTATTATTCTTATTTGGTCTTCAAGATAGAAGTAATCTTAAAGAGATAGATAATAAAATAAAAGAAAAAAACATATATAAGATGGTGCGTAAATATGAAAATCCAAACGATCTCGAACATTAGAAATTATTTAAATGTGAAACAAGAAAATTAACTCAGAAATATAGTTACTGCTCTTGGTCACTATTGACGTGTTTTCTGCATAAAAGTTGATCATGGTGTCTAGTATTCTGAGGGCATCGGCTATGTATAGGTTATACAGCAGAGGAGGCAGAACAGCTCCCTGTGATACATCTGCCTCCAGAATTCCGACCTCGGATAGGACTTGTCGAGTGCGAATCCTGAATTTTCTGTTTGGTAGATACCAGGAGAGTAGCTCTGTCATGATATTGCTTATATAGTTCTCCATTTTTTAGGTCAGTCCTTTGTGTCAAACTCTACCGAATGCTGCGATGTATTCGTTGAGCCTGAGTACCTAGTGTTGACTTGAATGTTTGGCTCTAAATCCGAATTTGGCTTCCGGTAAGACCTGCAGTTCTGTCTTTTCCCCTTCGAGCCTTGAGATATCATTATTTCATCAATTTTGCTGACTACTGGCAGTAAGCTTATTTGCCTGTAGTTCTGTGGAAAAATGTTGTTTTTCCTGCTATATGGATTGTGATCACATGTGCTTCTTTCCATCGATTAGGAAATCTTCTGAAACTCATCAGTGCATTTATTATGTTGGTAAGATAAACGACTGCATTCGCTGAAAGGTATTTTAGACCCTATTGATCATTTCATTTGGCCCAAGGACTTTCATTGGAGAGAGTTTCCTGATCAGGTCGCTTACTTCTTTTGGAGATGTGTGTTTTAGTTATGAATCTTCTTCAACTGCCGTCTTCTGTAGTAGTCTTCTTCGACTTCCTCTTCAAAGTCAGAGATTTCTTCTTGGTGGTAGTTCATGGAACACTGTCTTTCTAGAGTAGTTCTCATGGCTTCGGTCTTGTTTTCAGTAGTGTATACTATACCGTTTTCTCCATGTAGAGATGGCATTTGTTTTCTATCGTTTCTTATGATTTTCTGTAGTTTCCACACAAGGTCATGTTTCTGCTA
Source organism: Diabrotica balteata (assembly GCA_918026665.1). Lineage (NCBI taxonomy): Eukaryota > Metazoa > Arthropoda > Insecta > Coleoptera > Chrysomelidae > Diabrotica > Diabrotica balteata. The sequence continues at coordinate 27,580,122 of OU898282.1, forward strand.
TTTTCTTCTTGTTCCTTCACATTGTCTTTGATCTGCATATTAAGTCTAATTTCTCTGTTCTTGTCTGCTTGGGCTATTGTTTTTCTGGCTGTTTTATTTGCTATATTCTTCTCCCTAATTAGCTCCTTTAGCTCTAGGCTGATATCTCCGAATCTACCTCCGTTGCTGGTATGTTCCTCTTCAGTAATGCTGTTGTTACTGGCTTCTCCTATGATGTCTTCAAAGTTTAGGACTTTTGCCTCTAGTTCTTCTGGGCAGTTTATGGTTGGGATATTTCTGATGCCTTCGCTGACTGGTTCTTCATCCTTTTCCGTATTAAACTGCTAGGAAAGCTGTGTGTAGACCATAGTTGATAATTTCTCAATCCATACAGCGTCTGAGACCCAAAGATTCGACGATTCGACCAACAAGAACCATTCCGTTCTTATCGCTGTGTGTCGGAAGTACCTGAGATAGGGCTGATTTATTTTTATTGGCAGTTTTTTATTGATGTTTAGTTGATTTGTAATTAGTGTTAGTGTGATGCTTTGGCATCTATTTTCCTTCGGTTGTCAGATATCTGTGAGAACAAGAAAGGCTTGAGGTGATATGCCTAAAAGGATCAGGCAGTTTATGGATTGTGCCGATATCTATTTCTCCCATTACTTTAATAATTATGAACAGGTGTTCTTCGGCTGGTTTATTGTTTTTAGTAACTGCACAGCCTTTTTCACTTCTACTTTTAGAAGTTATAGAAGATAGTAAGGCTTCATTACTATCTAACTAGAATCTGGATTGTGATTCTTAGTTGCACCAATATTATTTTCGCAGTATTTACTCCTAATTCATTAATCTTATTGACCTCTGTAATTTTTTGTCCGTTATTCGTTTGACCGAATTTTCTAGGCCTGGTCTGTTGATGTTTACACGCTGCAAGATATTTTTCAAGCCTCAATTTTTGTCGTCCTTTTAAATATTTTTGTTTGGGTTTTTTATATTTTCTAGAGATACTGTTTTTACGAGCATTTGCTGCTCCGAAAGAATATTAGGTCAATCGTTCTTTCCGTTATTCAGAGTTTGTTCTTTATTGTTATTAATTTTTTAATTTTACTTACACCCGATACAATCCTTACTCACTTACCACTTACTTACCACCCGCTTACTTCCAATTGGTGGTGGTCTAGTAGCAAATAGTCTTTGGTGGCAAACTATTTTATCTGGTTTTAAAAACCTCTGGTTTGGTTTTATAGAATTTACTACCTTTGGTTTTATAGCAAGATAAGAGTTAAACAGCTATGGTCAAATCTAGGCACATATCCAACTTTAAATGCAAGAAAGATCAATTCGGATTAATTCAACCAAAAAAGCTCAGACAAGATAGGACAAATCAACCAAAAAAGCTTAGAGGCGTTATAGCTTAAGATTTCACTGCAGGATCACTACGTTCATAACTTAGTTAATCAAACTCACATGTGTACATACATTTAAAATTAGAATATATTGATAATAGACAACATATAGCCAAAAAGTGGTCGCAAATATTTTTAACTCAATTTGCACGGCCATATTTTTTTGAGGAAAACTTAACTGCTTCCCGTTATCTAGAATTTCTTCAGGATTATCTGTTGCCACAGCTGAATCAGCTATTTCCAAATAGAAATGATTTGTGGTACCAACATGATGGGACTCCCCACACTATAGTGTTGAGGTACGAAATTACACTAATAACGTTTTCCCAGATAGGTGGATAGGTAGAACGGGGCTCATCGAATGGCCACCAAGGTCTTCAGATTTGACCCCGTTAGATTTTTTTGGATTTTTAGATTTTTTTTATATATATATATATATATATATATATATATATATATATATATATATATATATATAGCAGATTGTATCAAAACCGACCGAATATTGTAGAGTTGAGATGACATGAAGTCATCGAAAACGTTATGAAATAATTTATTGCCCATCTCTCACATTGTATTATTGCTCAAGGTCGTCAATTTGAACATTTGTTGTAATTTAATTGTATTTAGCTAACTATTTATTGTTAATTGTCTTAATAAACCAACAGTTTTGCTTAATCCTGTAGAAATAAATATCCAAATGATTATATCGTTGCAAAGGCGATAAGGAGACCTTTTAAATGAGCTGTTGCGTGACCTTGGTTTGTATTTAAAAAAATCGTCGATTACGTCATTACGCCGACACTGATGACGTAATGTCCAATACATATGATGTAGCAGTTGATAGCCATTCAAAAATTAAAATTGACGTTTTTTAAGATTTTTTTTAAAAGTAGTTTGTTTCTGAAATAATGAATTTATTCCACACATTTGCATCATACTGTACGAGGATAGATTGATATTAAACTATCTTTTGATAGATGGCGCTACTTAATACCGAATTGGTTTCGGTGTTGACATTTGCCATTCATGACATGACGTCATAAAATTTTAAGATTTAAAAACAATTAGCAAGCAAATTTTGTGTTTTCCGAGAAATGGAAAAAGTCGAGTATAGTTCGGTGATTAACTTTCTCCACAAAAAGGGTAAAACGAATGTGCAAATCAAAGCCGACCTGGACGAACTTTATGGTGAGGTTGCACCTTCGTTAGCAACAGTAAAATTTTGGAAAGCTGAATTTGTTCGTGGTCGTAGAAGTGTTTTTGATGGTGAACGTGCCGTGAGGCCAAATGAAGTCACCCGCAGGAAATGATCAACAAAGTCCATGACATGATTAGGTCAGATCGTCGAATTAAGCTCCGGGAGTTAATAGAGGTCCTAAACATTTCCTACAAATGCGTACACAACATTATCATTTGGACATGAAAAAGCTATCCGCGCGATGGATGAAGCGTTTGCTAAAAATCGATCAAATGCAAAAACGTGTGACCACTTCGAAGACGCTTTTGGCGATGATACGGAGCGATTCGAAGGATTTTTTTCGTCGATTATTACCGTTGATGAAACCTGGGTGTATTATTACACACCGGAAACCAAAAAACAGTCGTAACAGTGGCTCAAAAGCGGCGAAGGGCCGCCGAAGAAGGCAAATAGTGCACATTCGGCCGGCAAAGTGATGACGACTGTTTTCTGGGATGCGAAGGGCATCATCCACATCGACTACTTGGAAAAAGGAAAAACAATCAATGGTGAGTACTACGCAGCATTATTGGATCGATTCGATGCCAAATTGTGTCGAAAAAGCTTTGGTTTGAAACGCAAAAAAGTGCTCTTTCACCAAGACAATGCACCGGCTCACCGATCGGCCGTCGCCATGCCAAAATTACACGAAATAGGCTATGAATTGGTTGAACACCCACCGTATTCCCCAGATCTTGACGCCAGCGATTTTTTCCTATTTCCAAACCTTAAAAACGGTTCTCGGAGGACGCCGTTTCGCAACAAATGATGAAGTCGTCGCTGAAATTTCGGCCTATTTCGGACTAAATTGGAGCATGTCTTACTAAGTGTATCGAGCTAAAAGGGATCTTGAGAAATAAATCGATTTAATTCCAAATAACTTGTTTTTTCTATCAAAGGCTAGTTTTATATCAATCCACCCTCGTAGAATGATAGTAGACAATTGCATTTCTTTATTAGAATATGTCTATAACTTTTTAAACTATAAAGCTTGAATACTTTTTCTTCGACAGCTTGGCACCAGTCACAGTGTCTTTTGAAACTTCCGTATACTACTTACTACTAACACACATTTTTGATTTATTGTTATCTTAAAAATTCTATCAGATAGTACTAGCAACGAATAATTCGTTGGTACTAGTCACTATTATTTGTTTTAAAATGCACCTAGTAACATGGTTTTAAACTATACGTCTATGTTATACACACCCACAGCAAATAAGATCGGCGCCAGTGTCTATACCGTATTTTTATGTTTAATGATTTATTTTGATAGTCTATGTAAACATTAAATATTGGTTTGCTAATATATGTTTCTGTACGTTAAATGGGTTTGGCCAATATATTAATGCTTCGTTTTTTGCAAAAGACTAATTATTTTTTTTTTGTTTTAGCATGCGCACGACGAATCGATGAAAAATGGCCATGAGGTGAATAAGGTGAGTTTTTTTACCGCATTCATTATATAGCAACAGTTATAATATAATATATTATTTATAAAATATTAATTGTTGAATCCTATGTTGATAGGAACACTGCCAAGGATAGTTCGGTGTGAGACTACGACCAAGTACGTTTTTATTTTAAAAGAAGATAACTTGTATGGATATAACAAACTTTAAGTAATGTAAAAAATATTGTTTAATAAGGAGGTCTTCGTTTTGGTTGGTCATAGTTTTAGTTTTATCACAGTTCTTTAAACCTATTTTTCTTGATTTTGTATTCAATTCTTCAATCATTTTTTGCTATTCTTCTTTTTCACTAGATATCATCACGATTTTATCAGTATATCGAAAATAGTTTAGCTATTGACCGTTTATAATAATACAATAGATTTCCCAGTCTAGATTCTTAAATGTGTCCTAGGGGGATAGGAGTCACCCTATCTGATTCCCTCTCTCTCTCTCCAATGACGCTACAGCCCAAACCAAGCCTTGGCCTTCTCCAAACTGTCTTTCCAACCTTGCCTCTCCCGCGCCGATCTTTTTCAGGTTCTCACATCTAGCAAATTTGGCGCGTTCGCTGCCACTTTATCCTCCCACCTTCTCCGTGGGCTTCCTTTTGGTCTTGCGTCCTGCATTTTACTATTTAGGACTCTTTTTAGCAATCTTTCAGTCTCCATTCTCACTACATACCACCCCATCATCGAAATCTCTGAAGTTTAACGAACTCTGAGATCAATGCCTCTTTGAACAGTTGGCAGAGTTCATGGTTGTACCTGGATCTTCATATTCCGTTTTCGTTAATAGGTCCAAATATCTTTCTTAGGACTTTTCTTTCAAAGACTTCACAGATAATAGTTTTGTAGACCCTGATTTTCGATCGATCTCCAGTGTATGTTTTTGGAGCGGAACACATGGACAAGTGAAAAGTAAGCCTTGTTTCCCTTTACTATTCTTCTTTAAATTTCTGGTTCTTCTGTTCCGTCCGTGTATAATGTAACTCCCAGATATGTGAATCTTTGTACAGTTTCAATATCGTTTTCTAATTCAACTGTACGTCTGTTTCCTTGCCTGCGTTTTTTTGTCTTTTGAATATTTATTTCTAGTATGGTTCCTTCTGCCCATGTTTTTAATTGTGAATATATTTCTGCCGCCTCTTCTGTTCTGTACGACCTGACGCTAATGTCATTGGCATAGGCAGCAATTTGTATTGATAATTTGTTAGGAGATTGCCTCTACCTGTGTTCAGCTGTTTTTTTTACATATTCAAGAGTCTGGTTGAATAGTGTCAGTACCAGCATGTCTCCTTGTTTTAAGTCGTTTATTTAGTAAATCTGTAAAAACTTTGTACGCTGTGCTCAAGAGGGTTATGCCGCAATAATTTTCGCATTTCAGTTTATTCCCTTTTTTGTAGATTGGGCATATAATCCCGGTTTTCCAGTTGCTAGGGATCTTTTCCTCATTCCAAATCTTGTTCATAAACATATGAATTTCTTTTACTAGGTGTTCCCCACCTAATTTATATAGCTCAGAGGAGACGATGTCACTAACTAGAGCCTTGTTACTTTTCTATGCTCGTATTGCTTGTTTTACTTCTTACATCGTCGGGGGTTCTATATTTTCTGTGTCTCCCTCAATGTGATGTAGGCAAGGAACATAATTCAAGGAACATAATATTTAAGATATCGCAACACATAAGAAAGTGATAAATAAATTTTTTTACTTTAGATAAGACTTATAAAAACGAAACCAATTATTTAATTACCAGAAGCATTGGTAAACTTTATGTTGCCACCAAAGAACAAGAATAATAAATACTGCAACGAATACCGCATAGTAAGCTTCCGAAATTCAGCTTGGAAAATATTCTTGAAGATCATTCATAAGAATGATGACCTGGATCATTCATGGGTGGCGAAATATCCACATCTTGAAGTTTTTGCAGTTTTTGATCTGTACTAACTTTCAATGTTCATGCTTCCATGCCATAGTACAGAATGCCATATTCATAACATTTCACCAATGCGGTATCTTTATTCTGATATATTCCAAAATTATTGGAATATAGAGCCATGGAAGTGCCTAGTACTAAAAGCCGATCTTCTGTATAGAACCCATGATAACGATGATGATACAGAATCTAAGCTTGTTGATTGTACCTAAAAGTAAAGTGTCAGAAGTATTGTATCAGTTGCATGACGGTACATTAGGTGGACACTTTGGTATAACTAAGACTCTGCAAAAGATTCGAGAACGGTTCTATTGGGTGAACTGTAAAGATGATGTAAGAAGATGGTACCGGAAATATGAACAGTGTGCAACCAGTAATTGTCCAGTTAGTAAAAAGAGGGCACGCATGAAACAGTATAATGTTGGTAGTCCTATGCAAAAAGTAGCAATCGACATTGCAGGTCTATTTCCAGGAACGGATAATGAAAATAAATATATCCTGGTAGCCATGGATTGATTTACTAAATGGACTAAGGCCTATGCGATATCAAATCAAGCAGCTGCTACCGTTGCAGAGGTACTGGTTAAAGAATTCTTTAGCCTATTTGGTGTTCCCTTGGAAATCTACTCTGACCGAGGACGAAACTTGTGAGTCAACTCTCTTCCTAAACCTTTGTAAATTGATTGGTCTTAATAAGACCAGAACGACACCCCTGCATCCTCTATCAGATGTAATGGTCGAGAGGATGAATCGAACGACGGGTAAATATCTGTCCAAAGTTGTATCATAACATCAAAAAGATTGGGACCAGCACATTCATTTATTCCTATGGCCTACCGCTCGACCGTGAATGAGACTACAGGCCAGACTCCAACATGCCTGATGTTAGGTCGTGAAGTTCGTTTGCCCTGCGACCTAGAGTTTGGTTGCAGAACTTTCAAAGAACATGTTGTAAGCGAAGAATATGTCGACCGCCTAAAGTAAAAAATGAACAACATTCATGAATTTGCCCGACAAAACATCCAGTTATCCAGTGACAGAACGAAAGACCAATATGATTCTCGATGCAATAATGAAAGCTTTGAACTAGGTGATCTTGTTTGGCTTTATAATCCACAACGTCGTCGAGGCTTGTTTCCTAAACTTCAAAGACAATGGGAAGGTCCGTATGGAATTAAAAAGAGAATAAATGACCTAATATACCGAATTAAGAAGTTGATAAAAGGTAAACCAAAAGTTGTTCACATAACTCGTCTAGCACCTTACACTGGCTCAAATGAAACAGAAGGTGCAAGAACCCTACAACATTTATGACAATTTACGCAGAAAGAAAGAGTGCTAGATTCAGCGTGGCCACAGAAGTTCAACAAGATCTTTTTTTATGTTCCGGAAAATGTCTCTCTAGCCCACTGTGTTGCCCAAGACCTCGAGATAACTAAAGAAACCTTGTCAGTACTCAATAAGAAGTTTGGTTGCTTAGACGAATTGAAAAATCAGCAGCCTAAAGTTGGAAGAGTACTGCGATTAGAAGATGGTCCTCAATCTTTTCTGTATATGGTGACCAGGAAGTATTATACAGACAGAGCAAGCTATGAGGACATATGGCTTGCTTTAACTAATTTAAAAAAAAATGTCTTCAATTTTGTGGAAACAAAACATCACACTACTTTGATATGTCTACCTTAAATAGAATTAATCAAGGTTTGTTTTAGCTTTACTTTTAATTCCCACACTCTGATGTTTACAATGTATGCAACAAATAAATAATTAAAATTTGTTAATATTTTGAAGCAGTCGTCTCTTATATACCCGAATGTAAATTAATAAACTGCACCAAAAAATATTTTCATGAAAAGAGTGGTTGGTCAGTCTGACTCCAAAGGATGGAACACTCTGTATTTAAGAATTATATGAAACTAGATCTGTGTCTTTAATTAATTAAGCAGAAAACCTGATACTCTGCAACCCAATATGATAGAGTCTAGGATCGATAGAGAATTAATTTAGTGTGACAGTAAATATCCTACTCTAACAAACATTATTATTAACAATGTGCAAGGTAGTGAAGCGTAACTATTTAGTATCACGTTCAATCAAGTGCAATTTATTATTGTTGGAGAGAGTATTCAAGCGGACCCGTCCACAAACATAAATTTCAAAATAAATGTGTTAAATCCTAATGACTATCTACACCTTTACCTGGAATTTGATTTACGGGAGATCAGTATTGTGCTTGGTATGTCGTATGTTACTTAATAACGGTAACACGTTTACAAACTATTCCATATAAGCGGCATTGTGCTTTTCTAAAGAAATTTATCGTCATTTGTTCTGTAAAGTAACTGATTTACACTATTCTTTTAAACATTTCTTTGCAGAATTTTAATTATTCTACATTACTATTAAAAATTTAATTGCAATTGACATCAGACAAACCTGATTATAGTGCCAATTATACCACAAGCAGATAAGGGTGGCCAAAATAAAATCAATCATGATAAACTCGACTAAAATAGAGAGTTATTGAAACCGTAAGATGACAGCCGGCTTTATTGCAGGATCGTTTAATAAAGTACAAAACACTTTATGTCTAAAAGAGAGTTATTGCTAACATGTTGAAGAAATCTTTTATTTTGACAAATGACATTAGGGTAGTTGGGGCAAAAACACGCACTTACGTTATCTCCTGTCGTCTTTAGAAATTATACCAGTTTATAACTTTTGTTATGTTATTACGGGAAAGCTTACATATTGTTTTTCCATTTTATGGAAAACATTATTTTATGTAGATCTTTAAGTTCACTAATAAATGAAAATTAAAAAGTTTTTAAAAAATCTTCATTTGCGTACTCTTACCCCTACACTTTACTTTTTCGAGTCTGGATCCGACTACAGTTTTTCTGCCCAATATCGGGCTACGTCTACAGCCTTTGTATTTGCGAGGCATAAATCGTCGAGGGTGCACTGTGATGAGCAAAGTCTGTATACTCTCAGGTGCTCCACGTTCTGTATTTCCCCACATTCACAGACTGCCTCGCTATCTGTCTGGATGCCCCATTTAACGAGGTTCTGTTTTACAGGGGCAACACCTGTGCGCATGCGGTTGAGTGTCGAGTCGAGAGGTCGAGTGGTTCGACGCTGACATTTCTCATAAACCTTTTCCTTGATTTAAGTCGGCCTGGCGGTTCGACAAACCCGTATAATTGGTGCCGTTCATCGAAAGTTTGCCTCAACTTCTCCACATATTGTGAGGCACATCTACGGTCGTCTGGTGATGCGAATCCAGCTACCCGGTACAGTAGGTGTAGAGTAGTAGGCTTCATACAACCGGTAATGATTCTACATGTTTTATTTAACGCCGTGGTGACTTGTTGGGCGTGTCTAGATCTACCCCAGACGGGACAAGCAGATTCCCCTGTTGAGAAACATAAGGCCTCAGCTGTTGACTTCAAGACCTGGGGGTTTGCACCCCACTTGCTCCCTACAAGTTTCCCGAGAAGGTGGTTTCTCTTAGAGACCTTTTGTCTTGTGCTCTGACAGTGGAATTTATACGTTAGTGACCGGTCTAGTATCACTCCAAGATATTTGGCCCTATCAGTATGTTTCAAGCGTTGTCCCTCCCAAGAAACATTCAGTTTTACATGCGCCAGTTGGTTGTTGAGATGGAATGCACATACTTGGGTTTTAGTAGGGTTTGGCTTTAATGAGTTTTGTTTGTAGTAAGTTGACATCATGTTTAAAGCATCTTCCATTGTCGACTCTACTTGTGTGAGTGTTTCCCCTTTACGGCTATACCAAGGTCGTCAGCGTAAACAAAACTCTCAGTCTGAGGGTGCATTGGTTGGTCGGTGTAGATGTTAAATAAGGACGGCGCCAGAACGCTTCCTTGAGGTAGGCCATTTTTTGGGTTCTCCATCTACTCTTCTTTCCATTTAGCACAACGTAGAAGCGTCTATTACACAACAGTGATCTAATGATATTTGCCAGGTCATAGTCAAGCACAGTGTTATAGATCTTAGTTAGCAAGGTTCTGTGGTTTTCGTATCATAGGCCGCTGTGAGGTATATCAAGGCTACTCCTACTATCTCTTTCTGCTCAACTCAATCCTCTATGTATTCTTGTGTTACCTTTAGCACTTGGCCTGTGCATGATTTACCTGGTCTAAAGCCTTCTTGTTGTGGGATTCGTTTTGCATCTAATGTTTCCTGGATGCGGTTCAAAATGAGGCGTTCATACAATTTATACAAATGGCATAGCAGAGATATCGGACGGAAGCTACTCGGTAGTTCAGGGTCTTTGCCAGGTTTAGAAGGGCTATTACTTTTGATTTGCGCCACAGTTTTGGAATCTGGTAGGTAGAGCGACATATGTTAAATAGATCGAGCACCCATTGTCTCGCTTTTTGCCCGAGATGTTTTATCTGCTCTATTAGGATTTCATCCACCCCAGGTGATTTTCCATTTTTCATACAGGCAATACCATTTTTGAGCTCTTCGATGGTAAATGGGTTTCGTAAGAGAGTTGTTTTCTGGTCTTGAGTTCTTATAATATTTGGCGTTTTGCAACGATTGTTTGTTTTCCCATTCAGAAGCAGTTGGTGGGCTATCTGATTTGGCGTTATTGCACATAGCTCTTTCATCTCTGTGGGATCACCATTAAGTTTTTTTATCATATTCCAAGCCTGCTTACTACTGTGCGTCATATCCATTTTACTTAATATCTCGCTCCACCGTTGCTGTGTGGAGGCACTTAGTATTTGCTGCAGTCTCTCCCCTATCTCTGCCCTAACTTCGCTAAATGGGTCTTTACTATATTCTTCGGTGTACTTACCCCTACAAATGAAGCAGTAGTATGCAAGTGCGTATTTTTGCCCCAAAACTAAAATGTATAAAACCCCAAATAAAAGAGATGATAGGCGTTTAAAAGAAGCCAATCTTTATTGAAAAAAACCACACCTAAAGGTACCATCTCCGCGACGAAGCTTGGCAATCATCATGGCTATTGTGACCTTCGAGGCAGCTGCTCTGAACAATTGCCTTGAGCTGCAAACAATCCTCTCTCCAGTTTTTCAACCAGGAAACGCGTCTTCTTCCTACGCTTCTCCACCCTCTATTTTTCCTTGAAATATGAGTCCAGATGTTGTATCTTTCGCCTCTTACCACATGTCCGAGATATTGCAATTTCCTTTCCTTTATTGTATTTTTCATTTCCCTCTCTCTGCCTATTCTCCTTAACACTTCTATATTAATTAGCCTTATTCTGAGGGCTAATGTCAGATCTTCGCTGAATAAAATCTTTTTCATTTTCACGAAGTTGGCCCGTGCTTTTTCAATTCTGACTCTTATTTCTGCGGTATAATCGGTATTTTCTGTGATTATCATTCCCAAGTAAGTATATCTTTTTATTCTCTCAATCTGCTGGCCGCCTACCGTTAATATTTCGTTTTGAATAATATTGTTGTTCTTGCTAATTTTCATGAATTTGGTTTTTTTGATGATAAGAGAGAGTCCGTATTCTACACTATATCTTAATATTTTGTTCATTATTCTTTCTAACTCTTCCAAGTTGTCGACTATTATGACTATATCGTCGGCATACCTGATGTTGTTAATTAAACTTTCGTTCACTTTTATGCCGACTGTCTCGTTTACCAAAGCTTCTTTCATAATTTTTTCTGAATAAGCATTAAACAATAACGGTGACAGTATGCAACCTTGCCTGACCCCTCTCCCTATCTATACTTCTTCTGACACTTCTCTTCCAATTTTCACATTTGATCGTTGGCTCCATTAGTATAAATTTGATATCAATGTTCACATCCAGATTCTTGTTTTTGAGTACTTCTATAAGTCGGTCATGTTTTACCTTATCGAATGCCTTGTTGTAGTCTATAAAGCATATATAAAGATCTCGATTAACATCCAAACATTTGTGGGTCAGCGAGTTAAAAGAAAATAGTGCCTCTCTTGTGCCCACTCCATTCCGAAATCCAAACTGGAAATCACTAATATCCATCTCCAGCTTAGCGTGTATTCTATTATGGATGATTTTTAGAAGGGTTTTTAAGGTATGTGACAACTAATCCTTCGATAATTACTACATTCTTTGCCATTTACTTTTTTTGGTAGACAAATAAATGTTGATGACAGCATTTCGGGTGGAATGATTCCTGTGAAATAGATTATCTTCAGTAGTTGGACTAAAAGATCTTTGTTCTTTTCATTGACCAGTTTTAGCAATTCACTTGGTATTTCATCTGGACCAACAACTTTATTATTTTTCATGGACTTTACTTCATGCATAACTTCTGACTTTTTTATTTTGGGTCCTTCGTCTTTACTCTGATTATCTTCATATATATTTTTTCTTGTCTCTGGTCATGGAATAATTCCTCTATATATTCTTTCCATCTTCCTAATTTTTTTCCGTCTTCACTAAAATGTTTCCTTGTTTCTATAATAGTATGCTTGAGGCTTTTTGTTTTGCTACACCAGCTAATTCTTTAATTTTCTAATGGAGATTGAAGTTATCATATTTGTTTTGTAAGTCTTCTAGCGAAATAAGTATCTTTAGCTTCTCTTATTTTCCTTCTTATTTGATTATGCAGCTGTTGAAACTAAGTTATGTTGATATTCTTTTGCTTTCTTCTGTCTTCCATCATTTCCAAGATTTCTTTCAATCTGAAAGAAATCCAAGATGATTTCATCATCTCCTTTCTTTCTGGTTGTTGTGAGTTGTCTGCGACTTGGTTCGATAATTGCGTTTTAAATTTTACATCACCATCAATTGATTCTGGTGTGGATTCTAGGTTTGCAGTAATTTCTTGTTATATGTCTAACGTAAAATACAAAACGTTAATCTAAAAGAAAACTGTAATTGACGAGGTCATCGGAGAATCCTATTGAATTTGAAAATCTGAAAGAGCTGGTTTTTATTGGCTTTGAAAGCTTTAAAACAATATCGTCCTTTGAAAAAAGGCATCTTCCGTTGTCTCACGAAAACAAAATGTTGTGGGCAGTCGCCTAAAAAATATGCCTTCATCTTCATTACCATTATCATTTACTTGGCAGACTTTGGCAACATATAATCTGTATGATTTTTTTCAAAAACCTTCACTACGACAAAGTCATCAGGTAAAATATTTGGTACAATATCAATGTCTTGCTCTTCATCGTTATCGGAAAAATAAATGTCACAAGAATCAATTGATTCTTGATAGGAGAGTGCTGCATTCATCAGATGATGTTGATAGGATGATCTTTTGATTCTTCAGTAACGTTTTCCTCTCCTTCTCGTTTTCTGCTTCCTTCTTTTCTTCTTGTTCTTCTAAAAGTCAATTCTTATTAGGTGTCGATGTTAGTTAGGGTTCACTTCAAACTTCCTAGTTCGTTTCCATTTTTATCTTAATTTTTATAAAGGGAATAATGTCTGAAGGTGAAATTACTGACTATTCTGATTTTGATGATAGTTGGGGCTCTTTTGTGTCAGTAACAGTTTGTTTTTCAATATTTGAAGGACCAGGTACAGAAATTTTGACTTCCGATTTTGATGACGGCTGGGTCTCTATAGCATCAGTAACAAGTTCTTCTTCTTGCTGAAAGTAAATAAAAACATGAACTTCATCGTCTGAATGTTTACCTAAATCTTGCTCTGTTACTTCCGCTGTCATAAAATCTACGTCCGAAAAAATCTTTTTATCTAGTGGGTAGATTCCTGTAGACCGAAAGCACTTTCTTGCTGTATCTACAGCAGTAGTTTTTGCAAATGCTGTGGAAAACAGACTAATCACATGGTAAATGGATAGGACCTGACCTGAATGGAAACTGGTCCAGCTGTTTGCGACGCTCTCATAATAAGCTATTAATGGTTTGAAAAATGTCCGATTGAGTGGCTGGGTCTTATGGCTGCTATGTCATGGCGGACTTAATAAATGGATGAAATTATCTTTTTAAAATGGAGGGACAGTTGCACCCATACAGCAAACAGCCGTAATTGTTTGTTCTTTACAGCTTTTGCTACATCTTTCTTTCCAACTGGGGCAAGTCCCGACCAGCCAACTGATTTACAGGTGAAATTGGATGCTTAATACGGTTTCTTACACAATAAATACAACTACTCTAAATCTTTTTGTATAATATAAATAACCTATATATGGCCATTTGTTACTTATATAGATAATTTAGATTAAAAATTTAAATAAGATCATTGAAAAGAGTAAAACATTCAATTGAATTAAATATTGTTATTTAAAGATTTTATACACCGTAATAGTTATCTTAAAATATGGAAGCACCATTATATATAGCTAGTTTAGCTGGCCCAAATGATGAAGAAATAGAGTTGTTACTTATGAATAGGATTGGTATAACGTAAAACAATAATCAAGAAGATTTAATAATCGAGAATAATAATAATACTAAAAACAATACTCATTAAATAAAACAGAACATACTTTGATCAAATATCCATATAAATATAAGTGAAGTTAGATGTCTGTTTCCCTTCTCCACGTAATTTGAGAGGTTACGTCAAAATAAGGGATCTTTAAATAAAAGTTCTCTGGCTTATCCTCTTCTTCTAGTGCCGTCTCCACTAATGAAGGTTGGCTATAACCATTGCAAATTCGTCTCTACCTTCTGCTTTTCTTAAGAGCGTCTGTGTGTTTAACCCGCTCCAGTTGCGAATGTTTTTCAGCCAGGATATGTGTGGTCTACCAAGACCCCTTTTTCCCTACGTGCCCCAAATATATTGGGGCTCTGGCCTATATTTAACTTAAATACATACGTTCTGTATTTTATTAAAGGACAAAAATAAAGGATGCAATGCTGCTCATGACTATATGTCAAAATAAAGCTGCTTTATTACAGGATGACATAAAACATATCTCTAATATTTCTTTTTTCTTTATTTTAGGCGAATTGTTATTGACATCGTCGTGAAAAGTTTATACCCACTCATTATAGTAGGTCTGCAGTTCTCCGTTCTCCATTAGTTTTATCTCAGTTATTATAGAGCAACATTGTTATGGCTTTATCCCATTTCAATGTTTTTTATCATAAACATAAATTAAAGGATTTTCTTTTCATCAATAGTTTTTTGCTTCAATTTTTATAGACTATATTACAATTCCCCTATCTCTCGAACCTTTATTGGCCATTATGGAGCTGTCAAAAGAATAGATTAGAGTTTAAAGAAGTGGTTTTACTAGCAAATGTGGGTGAAAAATTAGGCCATCTTAATTTCCAGCGTTTTCTGTCGAAGCGATCTTCAGTTTTGAAATCTCTGGCGTTCATTGTATCTTCGACATCGTTTCTCCAGGACCCTCTTGGTGTACCTCTTTTTTTTTCTAGTGGGCCGAGTTCATTTTTATATCTTTTTTGGCCACCTTTTTTCAGGCATTCTCTGCAGGTGTCTTTTGGCTTCGATAGTTTCTGTTGTCTCTAGGTCAATTTCCATTTCTCTTCTAATGTCTACGTTCCTCACCCTATCCGACCCTATCCTCACCCTATCCAGTCTAGTAATCCGGCAACATCATCTCCAATAGTCCATTTCCATAGTCTTAATTTTTTATTTGTTTCTTTGATTGATTTCCCGTATAGCCGTACAGCTCAATACTTTTTATTATTGTTTTATAAATTCTTCACTTATTTTCTTTTGTTATTTTATTATTTCACAATAGTCCGTGTAGCTGTCTAGTGGCTCATATTTCTTGTCCAATACTACAATGTATTTCTTCCTTACTCCGTGCTTTTGATGTTACTTGGATTTCCAAGTATTTGAAGGTTTTAGTTAATTTTATATTTCCCAATACAATTTGTAGGCTTTCTGATTTTCTTCTGCAACTAAGTACTCGGTTTTTTGTATATTAATTGTGAGTATCCACTTGGTGTATTCTTCTTTCAGATTTCTAAGCATATAGTCTATATCACTCTAGTCTTCAGCTAGAATGAATTAATCGTCAGTGAAGTACAATCTCTCGTCTTCGATTGTGATGCCCATATTGCAGCATTTTTTTCTCCACACTGATTCAGTGTGAAAAACAGTCATTCTAGTGGCGGAAACATGTTACGGCGCACATAACACTTTAGATAGATTCAGGTTCTCTGACGAGTGTATCTTGAAACCATCTACAAAATGTTAATCACCTTGTTGTCAATCTTGTACTCTTTGATAGTGGTATGGATGTAGAAGTTGTTCCCTACATGTTCTATGAACAATGTTTTTTGACATTCCAATATATATAAATTCCCCGACATAAATTTGGACAGCTAAATTACTGTTACACTGCGCTTCTCCATAAATAATCAACATACCATGGGTACTCGCAAATCGAAAACATTTTCGCGGTCATACTGAACACGATTGTTCCAAAATATCTGTTTATTAAAGTTGTGACCATCTTTAGATTTTCGTACTGCATGTAGTTGACAAATTTCTTTTTGCATACCAAAATGTATTTTCGATTTTGGTCACACGGTTAAAATCTTACATTTTTTGCTCTAAATGGTGCCTTTTACCTATACCTTTAAGGAACGCACTATTTTCGGGGACACCCTGTATGTGTGTCTTGTTTGCAAAATGGGCGTTCAATCATAATTCAAAAACGCATGTTTGTTTCTTTGAGTAAGTGCCTTGTTTTTGTTGAGTATATGAGATAATAACCATGTAAATTCTCATTTTTCGTAGACACATTTACTAACACATTCTAAACAAAGCAAGTCTTATTAAACACATTTAATTACATTTACAATCACTTATTATTCCATTGTTTCATTTTGTTTATGAACAAATTAATAAAAATTATATAGGAAGTATAATTAATTTATAATTATAGATATCAGGGAATACATAAGTGTAAATATCATTTGTCATTTTTTTTAATATCGTATCGAGATGGACATTGGCGTTCTAAAATCACAATAAAAAAATCATTATTTACGTATTCCAATAATATTTTTAAATAAATCTACAATAAACAAAACGATGGAGGGCAACCATAAATATGTGTTTCTGACTTAATTGACAGCCAAGTAAGACTTACTGTTTCTTCTTTCATGAGGAAAGGTTTTAAAAATGTTCGAAGCTACCGTGATCCCAGAAGGTGGGCAGAACCCTCTTCTATCCTGGGTTATACAGGATTCCTCCTATGTGACTACTATGATATCTGTGACCTTATGACTTCTTCGAACACTATCTCCGTCAACGTCATAGACCTACCTGCTAAAACACAATCTTTTCAACCATGAATTACTGGCTGGATCGCCCTGGTTGGGTCATAGTATCGGTGTGGTATTCATTTGATTTCTCATTTACCGCAAGATTCTCACACATTTTCTATGCAACTGCTTAATCATTTTTTTCCTCTCTCCCTCCCTATTCATATTCATTCGGACCACTTTTCACTACCTCCTATCTTCCGGCTTGTTCCTATCTTCGGTCAGGTCGCCTTTTTTCCTGCTCTTTTCTCTCCAGCGTTCTGGTCATATATCTTTGAATTGCTCTTCACTGATCCGATGATACGTTGAGTGGTTGATTGCATTCTACCTCCTAACTCTCTGTCAAGCAGGCTTCTCTCGGCTATTAGTACAGTGAATGAAGGTAAAAATCATCTATTACCTCCGATTTCGGTGAACCTCCATCGGTATGCAATTTGAAAATTTGAGATAGAGTATATTTTACCCTCAACTTCAAAAGTGACATATGCTCAACTTGCGCTTTTTGCATTTTATTGGTGAAATCCACCCCTTTTGTTAAACATTGTAAAAAATGCAGATTTAAGCATTCTGGCATAAGTAATCTCGATTAATTAAATAAAATAAATATTTTGAAACATTTAAGCATGATTTATGATTTTAATTATTTTTCAACCCTTTTAGCACCTATCCCTTAAATCGAAAATCATGAAAAAATTATTTTTTATATTTCTGAAATATCTAATAATAATAATTTTGAATAATATTAATATACCCAAATAGTTTCTTTAAATAGCCAAATAGTTTCCTTCACTAGCACGTGCATCGGAATACACTCGGTGATAACTCCTATTGCCTAGGCAGATACCGTTCTGTATGCAACCCTCGACAGACTCTTCCTATCTGCCCGGTTAATGTGCCTTCCGTACGACTTTATTAAAATTATACCCTAGACAGGTGCCGCACAGAGGACGATCGATTGCACAACAGAATGTAGAACTCCGGGATGTTCATGCATTTCTTTGGAACTACTTTCCACTCCCTGCATATTCGAATGTTATTACGTCTCGTTTCCGTAATCCCTTGAGAACTATGGCCTCAATAGTCGCCAGATAGCCGCCGCCAGATCTAGTCCATGCATTTTCATCTATTCCTCGCATTAGTCGCATGTACGCACCGAAAATAAAGTGTACATTCATAAAATAACCCGAGAGATTCTCTCTTGTTTAACCTTAATTCAATCTTTCCATTTCAAGATATTGAAAGCATTTCGTATGTCAAAGAGCAGTAGGATCGCCCATTTCTAGTCAGCCCCAAACTGTGAAACTCCTAGAAGACTTCCATCACCACATCAACCGTACTCCCGTTCTTTCGGAAACCATACTGCATGGGTAACAGTTTACCTGACTATTCAGTTTATCAGCGACCATTCGCACATTCAGTTCATGCTTTCAAATGACACCGTTTGGACTATAATAGTGTTTTGTTATATTTATAGGCCGTTATTGTCCACTAGCAGAGCATAAGACACTATAGGTCTGAAAACCGTTATATATGATCAAAAGATCATTTTAAGTTTCAGTTTTGTCCCATGATGCTTTATTGAAGATAATGAGCCCTTGTTGCTTTATTGGCTATTTATACGTGAGCTAAGTATTCCATGTAACTTTCCTATCTAGGATAATTTCGATGTAAATACCTGCTGAGTATGACAATAGGTATTGTTCCATTCATTGTCGCAGGTTCAATTTTTTTTGCTCCTATTTGTGAATGAAACAGGTATTGTATTGTTAGGATTTACTGAAATTTACTACGTGAGCTAAGTATTCCATGTAACTTTCCTATCTAGGATAATTCCGTAATTCCGATATAAATACCTGTTCTGAGTATGACAGTAGGTATTGTTCCATTCATTGTCGGAGGTTCAATTGTTTTTTTTTTGCTCCTATTTGTGAACGAAACAGGTATCATATTGTTAGGATTTACTAAAATTCCTTCTTTCTATCCGCCAGGGGGCTCTATATGTACAGGGGACTCTGAGAACCCACCTGTAGACCCATCTCTTTTCAAATGCATCCAAATATCGGAAGGGACCGGATGTGCTTTCCACATTCCATCCAAGTCAACAGAAAAAATGTTCAAACTACCTCTCAATTGCTCAATTTTTAGTGCTGAAGCACTTACAATTCTTGAAGCCTTGATATATTTCGACAGTTTAAACAATAATGCAGTTTTAGTAACATCCGATTCATTGTCAAATCTCTCAAAAATACAAAGTTATTCAATTATAATTCTAATCCTTTCATTTACCAAATTAAGAACATGCTTGTTAACCTTAAAATTAAAAATAAGACTACGAATTTTATTTGGGTAAAAGCTCATGTTGGTATAAAACATAATGAGCATGTTGATTCCATTGTTAAAGCTACAATAACCTCTACAGCTGAAATTTTACCAGATGAGAGAATTTGTGTTCCTAACGCTTTTCTGATCTCTAAAAGAAATCAAACAGATCGTTGGAATACTTCCTGGCAAACTTTTTGCTACCACTCAACAACGCAATACGTGTATATACAACCACACATCCCTAATTCCAGATGGTTTAAAAATTTCAATACCGCCCGTAAATATACAAAAACTTTAACAAGATTGAGATTTGGCCCCGCTTGTTATCCTGCTCAACAAACCAAAATATACCAAAAGTCAGACTTACGCGAAACTTATCAAGAACAAGGAGATCTTAACCACATCTTTTTAAGGGTTCCAAATATCTTCAGCAGTCAGGAACTCTTTTACACAACTTGCAAACTCTGCAAATATTTCCTCCATATCAAATAAATAACCTATTGGCTACTAATAATAAAAAAGTCTATGATTGTCTGATTAAATTTATATATAGTGCAAAGTGTGTAGTCAATCTTAGGTAACCTCGTTAACTTTTGTTTTAAACCAATTGTTATTTACCTTTGTTTCCGTGACCTATTGCTAGTGATGTCTTAAACAAATGTCCTGATGAATGAGAAGTGAGTATCCCTGGTTTTCCTAATATTTGTGTTTTCTTGTTATCTGATTCTCTTTTTGTTTAATTCAGTTATAGGGATTTTATGAGGTTTTTTTTGACTCGAATAGATACACTGTTTGCACTAGGAATTATTAGTATAGATATAGACTTTTTCATTTTCTTTAGTATTAATTATATTAGAATATTAATATTAGTAATTTTTTATTTATTATTTCTCAACCCCTAATTGGCGAAATAGCTAAGTGCTAAAGCAACAAAAAAAAAAAGATATTTGTACTGCGAATGGTGCCTCGTAAATAAAAAATCAGCTCAAACAAAGAGATAATTGACGAAGTTGATAATTAACAGAGTTTCCAGAATCGTATTATTCGGGCGGTATAAAGAAGGTGAAAAATTGCTGGAATCGTGTATCAAGCTAAAATGAGGCTATGCTGAATAAAACAAAGAATTTTCTGGAAAAACATGTTTTTCATTTCAAAGTAGGTTACTTATCAGGCCACCTAGTATAGAAATAGAAGAAACCATGGCAACCCACTCTTAATTAAATAACTGTTATTTTAGGATTTTTAGGTTGAAAATATCATCATTCTTTAATTTCAATTGAACGCAAATTCTACCAAAACCCAAATACATTTTTTATTCATTGTATTTAAATTGCCGGAAAAAGTTCCGTTCGCAAAAAATTCTAATCCGTAATTGATTAATTCATTTACTAGTTCTAAAATTTAGATGCATGAGCTTTAGTAGCACAGCAAACTATTTATTAATTTAAGTTACAATTTATCAGTATTTAGAGATACCCAGTCTGGTTATGCAAAAATCATCGATTTCACGGCAAAATTTTGCGCAGATATCTGAAGCTTTTAAGACATAGGTGGGGGTTACTAGATAACGAATAGATGAAAAGATACTCCTATTTTTACCTTGCGTTTTTTTTAAACAATAATTTATGGTCACAATTTGATTTTTTGTCTTTCAAGTTTTTTCCCTTATATTTTAAATAAACAATATTTATATCATTTTTTATATATCAAGAATATCTTTATTTTCCCGTTTTTTCAATTAAAATTGATAAGTAATTTACGGAGATATTTGCAAAAAAGCAGTTTTTTTGCACCAATTTATAAATTATACTATTTTTTTATTAACAAAATAAAATGTTATTAACATCATCAGTTGGCGCTACAGCCCTTCGTGGGCCTTGGCCTGCTTCAAAAATTCTTCCATCCTTTCCTATCGAGTGTCTGCCTTCTCCAGCCCCTCACTCCAATCTCCCTCAGATCTTCCTGTACATCGTCCAGATATCTGAGTTTAGGTCGCCCCCTTCTTCGACCGGCCTGTTTAGCATAGTTATTTTAGTTGGATCACTCTCTTCCATTCGCATAACGTGGCCCACCCACCATAGGCGGTTTATTTTGATGGTCTTCACAATATCTGCATCACCAAAAAGTCTATAGAGTTCAAAGTTATATCGCCTTCTCCACATACCCTGTTCGTTTACTCCGCATATATGGTCCTCAATACTTTTCTTTCAAAGACTCATAGTAACTCTTCATCTCGGTCGTCATTGCCCATGTTTCCGATCCGTATGTGAGCACTGGGCGTATTATTGTTTTATAAAGTTTGCACTTTGTTGCTATTGACATACGTCTCGCTCTTAGTTGAGGGCCCAGGCCAAAATAACAGCGGTTAGCCACGCATATTCTTTTTTTTATCTCTTTGGATGTGTTATTTTTGTAGTCTACCAGTGATCCTAAGTAGCAGAATTCTTCTACCTTTTCTATCGTTTCGTGTTGCACCTCTAGTTATTTTGTTGAATTCTTGATATGGCCGGCGTATATTTAGTTTTCTGGATGTTAATCAGAAGTCCAATGTCTTCTGCGGCATTTTTGATACGTGTGAAAGCCTCCACTGCTTCATTTTGGGTTCTTCCAATTATGACGATATCCTCAACGTATGCCATTATTTGTATACTACTGGTATACAAATACCTTACGGGTATATAAACTACCTTTTAAGTTTATTCCCGAATCTCTCATAACTTTTTCTAACGCTAAGTTGAACAGCGTGCACGATAGCGCATCTCCCTGGCGCAGTGCTCTGTTGGTTTTAAATGGTTTTGAAACATCCCCTTGTACGCGCACTTTACATTCGACTTTCATCATTGTCATTTTA
Organism: Diabrotica balteata; assembly: GCA_918026665.1. Lineage (NCBI taxonomy): Eukaryota > Metazoa > Arthropoda > Insecta > Coleoptera > Chrysomelidae > Diabrotica > Diabrotica balteata. The sequence goes on from OU898282.1 coordinate 27,602,532, forward strand.
ATTAATTCTACCAAACCTTCTGGTATTCCTAATTCGATCATCCCCGAATATAATTGGGACCTGTCAATAGTATCGTACGCTGCCTTAAAGTCTACGAAGATGTAATGGCAGTCTATATCGTACTCCGTCGTTTTTTCTAATATTTGTCTGATGGATGATATGTGATCAATGGTAGATTTGTTTTTCAATAAGCCTCTTTGGTAGGATCCTGTTATATTGTCAGTATACCGTTCCAGTCGTTCGTTAAGTATCAGGGACACAATTTTGTATGCTGTATTAAGAAGGGAAATCTCTCTAAAGTTGAACATTGCTCCTAGTCCTTCTGTTGATCATTCTCAGATACGCGTCGTTCTTCTCTTTCGTTACTCGTTGGCATTCCTCATCAAACCAGTTGTTTCGCTGTCCCTTGGGTACTTTACCCAGCACTTCCTCTGTAGTCTCTTTGAGCGTGGTTTTCGTAAACTCCCAATTTGTGTTAAGTTCAGTGGGATATAACTCACTTCTGGGATGTTCTGATATTTTACGATCTAAGCATATTTGGAAGTTTCTTACGACTTCAGTACACTTTAATTTATCAACATTATATTTGATTATTTTTGGTTTAGTTTTATCGTTCCTGGCGTTTGATATACGTGCTCTGAGACGTCCAGCTATGAGATAGTGATCGGAGTCAATATTTGCACCTCTATAATTTCTGCAGTCTAGTATATCTGATCCAAGTCTTAAATCAATCAGTACGTGGTCTATCTGATTTTGGGTCTGATGATCTGGCGATGTCCACGTCACTTTATGTATATGTTTATGTTGAAAGTATGTACTACTGATCGTCATGTTCAGAGATGCTGCGAGATTTACAAGACTTGTCCCATTATCATTACATTCTTTGTAAATGCTGTAAGGTCCTATGGTTGGTCTGTACATCTCCTCTTGTCCTACCTTGGCATTCATGTCTCCGATAATCAACTTAGCGTCATTATTGGGACACTGTCTATATGTTTGTTCTAGTTTCTCATAGAATTCTTCTTTTTCTGTGTCTGTTTTATCCTCAGTAGGGGCATGTGCGTTTATAAGACTGTAGTTAAAGAATGTTCCACGTATTCTTAGAACTCATATTCTGTGATCTATAGCGTCAAACCCTATTATTAGGTTATTAACTCTTTTGCTAACTACAAAGCCTACCCCAAAGATATGTTGAGTTTGATGGCAGCTATACTATATGGTATTCAGATTCTTCTGGAGAGTACCGGTCCCTTTCCATCGCATCTCCTGTATAGCTGTTATGTCCATATTATATTTGTTAAGAGTGTCTAAGAGACATCCCATCGCTCCTGCAGAGTACAATGTTCTCACGTTCCATGATCGAAATCGAATATCCTTTTTTCTTTTGCGAGATCGTCTACATAAGGTCCGTCCGGTCTTTGTGGGTCCATCGAGGAATGACCGTTCTTTAAATTTGTGCGAAATTTCCCCCCGATTGGTCAAATAGTTTAAAAGTTATTTAATTTGTTTATCTCTGAGACTAATTATTTAAACTATTGAACTTGTCCTATGAATGATGTTAGATACCATTTCATGCTTTTATAATCAGGGGAAATTTAAATTAATCAACGCAAATGAAGAATCTCTTAGTTTCATGGATATTTTCTTCTATTCCAACGCAAGTAAAGAAAATATAATGAGAATTGGTTGTGAGGTGATTGTGGCTCTATACTCTACTGCAATTGATATAAATTATAAAAAAAACATAAAAATACACTTTCTTTAAATGATTTAGGATACTTACAATTCAACAGAAATATCAGTAAATCATCTTTTAAACTAGAAACTCTGCCACCAACTGAAGGTGCAGCCAAACAGCATGTTCTTCGGGCTTATTATCAATTGCACATGGGATTAGGTAATAAATTTTGAACAACTTTTATACTCTAGATAATTTAATTCCCGAAGAGACATTAAAGCACATTACATGCAAATGCACCACAGGTTGCAAAACTGAAGATGTATGACTGCCTTAATAAGTGAAGACAAACAACCTGCAGCAAAAAGGTTCAGAGCTGGCAGTGAAGTCGAATGAATTAACCAAATTTTAAGTTTTAAGCCAATGTATCTAAAGAAAATAAAAAAAAGTAAAGTTCAATAAACATTGCAAAAGACAAGTGATGAAAAAATCGACTTATTTTATCAAAGCAGTAACGCAGATTAGATTATATTGTATATAATATTTATACGAAAAATAGAATAAAAATCAATATTGTTAATTATAAAAATACAAACAATTATAATTATTATAAGGAATATAATAATATAATGTGTAAAAAATTACCTGAAATTTAATTTTTAATTTATAAATATATAAGTATTACATTTATTACATCATTGATATAAAATGAAAAAAATATATGTTGATTTTCCGGGATTTTCCGAGATGTACGGGGGGGGTGAAAATCATTATTAATACTGCGACAGACTAATTCCAGCCAAATTAGTTATTCATATTTTGACGAGCTACCCCAGAATAAAAAAAAAACAGGCTCCCAGCTGCAATGAAAGCCAAGATAATTTAAATTTTTCCTACGTGTTTCAATTTAAAGTTCTGATGTCGAAAAAAAAAACCAAGCTGAAACAGTTGTCCTCTCCACTTTCCTACGTCGATCTTTCGAAAGCACCTTCGTTTCGAAGGACTGTAAGTTTCGAAAAATTAGATGAATTTTATAGCTATAAGTTATAATATAAAGTTTAGATTTTGATTCAAAATTTGTGCAAATTTTACTTGTTAATGTTTATAAACAATGGAGATATGATTTTTTTTTTAAATAACTAGTCGCTAACTTCGTTTCTATTGGTCAAAGAAGGTTTTTTATGTTTTAATGTGAGTTTTTTACCAGCTATCCAATGGTTGTACGTACAAGTCTGTAGTTTGAAAAATATAGATGTTATTACAATTGTTTATAAGTAAATAACATACCCCTTTTTCAAACGTTTATTTTGTAAATCATTTTGATGAAAACGCAATATGCATTTAACTTCTGAGATAGTTTAAGTCTTAAACAATCCTATGAAATTTGCTTAATGTGTCTAGCATCATTCATAGGGCAAGTTCAATAGTTTAAATAATTAGTCTCAAGGATAAACAAATTAAATAACTTTTAAATTATTTGACCGATCTGGGGGAAATTTCGCACAAATGTAAAGGACGGTAATTCCTCGATGTTTAAATGTATTTATAACATTTTATTTTGTTAATAAAAAAAATTTATAAAATTTATAAATTAGTGCAAAAAAAATGCTTTTTTGCAAATATCTCCGTAAATTATTTATTAATTTTAATTAAAAAAACGGGAAAATAAAGATATTCTTGATATAACAAAATGATATAAATATGGTTTATCTAAAATATAAGGGAAAAAACTTACGAAACAAAAAATCAAATTATGACCATAAATTATTGTTTAAAAAAAAAACACAAGGTAATAATAGGAGTATCTTTTTATCTATTCGTCATCTAGTATCCCCCACCTATGTCTTTAAAACTTCACATATCTGCGAAACATTTTTCCACCTTTTTTTTTTAACCAGACTGGGCTAAGACACTAAGATCGTAAGTTTAGTTAATCATGTTGGATTTCTTCTGCGTTTCTTTGATCATTTTCAGCGAACAGGTTGACCGCACTTCGAGATTTCTTTGCATTAAACATTAATTTTATAGTCGGACAGGTAAACTTTACAACACAAAATAATTTCAACAAGGTAACGATAACATCTCAATTTAATGGCAAAAACATCAACTTTAAGCACGTGACAAAAATCGCTAAGTGTGGTTAGTCATGCAAGATCATTTATTTCGTTTATATATAATGGTGGTGATTTGTTAGCGTATAATATACAAAGAAGTATGTTACAGCATGTCTTTGACAGTTATTAATGATAATGATGTCCTCTAATCGTTTTAGCAGCAATATTTATGGAATTGATTAAAGATAATGATCTTCGTAAATAACATGAAGAAACCAGAGAACTACATTTCGTGGAAACATTTTATTCTGCTGACAGTATTAAATGCCTTCATCACACTACTTTTTCTTAACGAGTTCGATCACATAGTTCCGAATAGTTGACCTAAATTTCTTTATTGGAAAGTAATAGACAAAGCGATCCTATTACAGCGAAGGTTTCTGATACAAGAGCGTATTTTCTTTTTTATCTAGGGTAGGGTGCTAACGTGGCCCAAGAAACTTCCTGCTCTATTCGGGCTTACCACGACTAACATGACCCTTGAGCTACATACATCATAATCCATCGAATATAACACCGAACAAATCAAAGATTAATATAGAGGAGTTTACTGTATATCATCAATTTAATGTTTTTATTTTAAAATGAAATAAAAAAATAAAAAAAGCGTATCTAGAACACATTATGCGGCACGCAGAATACTAACAGATGTTACTTATACTTAACACGGAAAGTGCCATGGGGGACAAACGTTGCCCCATGCATGTGGCCGTGGGGGACACATGCTGTCTGATATAGGTCAGTTCACACTTCTAGCCGCGTCTCACTGCGTTTTTTAGACAGATCCGTTTAAGATATATGTAAGCGGTGAGAGCTCATTCAATATAGACCATTAATTGGTTTGGGTGTCAGAGAATTTTACGATAGGTTTGACGAAGGGTTTTCTACAAGACGCAGCTTGTCTAGGAGACCGGTGGGAGTCAATGACGTTCAATTCTAAAGCAAATGGGAAGCTTTCGAGTTTCTCCGACTCTGTACCATCTTTTGATAGGTACATTTATGAACTGTGTATCATTACAGTGTTGATGTTCAAAATGAAAACCGGTGCAAAGGACCATGTGCGTCTAGAGAAGTAATAGAATTTTGTGACTTGTAAGTAATTGTTTTATAATGACACTTTTTTTTAAGATATAATTGATTCAAAAAAGAGCAAAAAAGATTGTTAGCACTTTTTGAAGAATTTTCGACAGGTGATGAGTATGATGATAAAGAGGAATCAGGAGAAGAACATCATGTAGAAGAAAACTCGGAGGAAAGCGAGGAATTAGATGTGGAGACAGATTTTGCTATTGGTCCATATTTTTTGGGCAAATATAATAAAACAAAATAGGCTCAGCTATTGCCTCTAAGAACGTCAGAACTCGAAGTAAAAATATAGTTCTGCAGCTTCCGGGTTCAAAACAATATGTCATACAAAAAACCGATATTTTAAATATCTGGAACAATATATTTGATACTGAGATGTTGCAAATAATAATTGTTGGAACCAATACAAAACTAGAAGCACAAAAAAGAGAAGTTCAGTCGCGATCATGATATATACCCAACAAACAATGGAGAAATGCGTGGCCTTTTAGGTCTCTTATATCTTGCAGGTATAAGAAAGACAAGTCACCTTAATACAACAGACTTGTGGAAAACGGACGGCACTGGTATAAAGATTTTCCGACTGACAATGAACATCATGAGATTCAGATAAGGTACATGCAAACTGAAGATATCAATACAAGGCATAGAGTTCATTTAAATAAATTAGCGCCCATAAGAGATATTATTACCAAGTGGAACGAAAATCAGAAATAATTTTTCTCTCATTCGCAATACGTAACCGTGGACGAAAAGTTGGAAACTTTTAGAGGACGGTGCTCGTTCCGCCAGTACATACCAAGCAAACCAAATAGATACGGTATAAAAATATTTGCACTGTCTGATGCGAAGTTATGTTATACCAGGAACATGGAAGTATACGTTGGCAAAAACCAAGTGGGCAGTGGCGGAACGGGCCAGGTCAACATCTCTACGAATCTAAGAGAAATGTTACCACCGAGAATTGATACATGAACGTTGATCTTGGTATAAGCTTGAAGAAAAATGGTTTAAATCTCTTGAGAACAATAAAAGCAAATAGAAGAGACATTCCTGCATATTTCTATAATAATAAGGACGACCTATTGGCTCTAGTACATTTGGGTTTGGTTAAAGAGGAACACTAGTGTCATATAAAAAAAAAACAAAAACTTTCTGTTATGTTCCACTATGCATTAGCATTAGCATATAACGGTGTTGATACCGTAGATAAATTATGCGCACAAACTGATGTGGCACGTTGTAGTAGAAGATGGTCTATGGTTGTTTTGTACAGGGTTTCTCATTATATTTTGACCCCCCACTTATTTTCCTTAATTTCGGGAATACAAAAAAAAAGTTTCAAATGAAAGTTGTATTATTTTATCTGTACCGATCAACACTGCAGCAACAGACTAAATTTTTTATACAAGGAGTGCCCAATAAAATGCATGTTCAATATTTCAAATGGGACACTCTATTTGGGTAATTTTTATAGTTTTGAGTAGCCCTGTATTTTCTGATTACAAATATAGAACATAGTGTAGTATTAGTTTTGTTCTATAATGACGTATGGTACTACTATACTATACTTAGATAAGAAAAAAATATATTTAGAAAGTCAACAAAATTAATAACTTACAATACTACATTTAAGAAGCACTACTACATTTAAGATATAACACTACATTTAAGATTACAATACATGCTCAAAGTTTCCTCCAAGAACTTTTGCCGTGATAGTGTTAATAGTTGTATTTGAATCAAAATACACTTTTTCTGTTAAAAACCCTCAAAAAAAATTATCACATGGCATTAAGTCTCGACTATTTGGTGGCCATGTAAAGGTACCCTTATTGCCGATCCACACATTAAATTGATTATTTAAATGTTCTTGAATGGCTACGACATTATGTGGCGGTGCCCCATCTTGTTGCCATTTCATACTATTTAATTGATTTTGTGTATAATTTTGATTTAATAACTCATCCACTTATGTAAGACTGTGTTCAAATATGATTCCCCAGTTAATTTATAATCATAAAACAATGGTCCAACTATTTTGTTTTGAAATATTCCGCACCTCTCATTTATTGATTTTCTTCCTGACTTTTTTATTTGCTTAATTTCTTTTTTTTATTATTTTTCTGTTCCTATTAATACGTATTTCTTCTATTAAAAATGCCTGAAGTTGAAAAATTTGATTCATCTGTCCATAAAATGTTATAAAAATAATTAGGATCATTGTTCAAATTTGTAAGCATGTCTTGACAGAACTGTAAACGCTTTCTCTTATGAACATCGGTAAGTTCTTGTACCGGTAATATTTTGTACGGCTTATAGTTGTGCTTTTTTAAAACTCTATATTCTCTTCTTGCAGCTTGCTTGTTTTTATTATTTTTTACATAAATTGAGAATATATTTACTTTTTCATTAGCAGTATAACCCATTTCAATATGAGGACTGACAGTTTATAATAAATTAATAATTGTTTAATTTTGAAATGTCACTTGCATAGCCACCTATGGTTACCCTTTTATAGTACTATACGCCATTATAGAACAAAACTAATGCTGCACTATTTTATATATTTGTAATCAGGAACTGCTGGGCTACTCAAAACTATAAAAAAATACAGGGTGTACCATTTGAAATATTGAAGATGCATTTTATTGGGCACTCCCTAGTATACAAAATTTGGTCTGTTGCTACATTTTTGGTCGGTACAGATAAAATAGTACAACTTTTATTTGAAACTTTTTTTGTATTCCCGAAATTAAGCAAAATAAGTGGGGGTCAAAATATAATGAGAAACCCGGTAGAGCCTTTTAAATGTTAGAGCAATAAATTCCTTTGTTATTTACAACTGTAACATTCCAAATCCCATAAAAATCAGACCAGAAGTTTTGACAAATTTAGCATTTAGCCTTATGTATATCCACCAGAAGAATCGAAGCCAAAATGTCTATATACAAAAGACAATAAGGGTTTGACTAAAGGAGATCTGTAATTTGGATGAATATGTCGTGCCAGTTCAAAGAACTCCGGGAGCAATTGGGACGTGTGGTGACTGTGGTTGGAAAAAGAATCGAAAAACGAAATAGTTTTGTTCGATTTGTAAAAAGCATGTTTGTTTGGAACATGTAAATTCAATTTGGAATGACTATAACAATATTCCGGCTTATATGTTTTTTGCCATCTCTTATATTTTCTTATTAGTATTAGTGAAATCATGTTTTATTTTTGTTTAACATATCTCTTGAAGACTGATTTGATATGTTCTAATTTTAAATTAATTGTAATTTGTATAGTAACAAAGGGAATAAATCAAACTATTACAAAAATTGTTGAATATATTTTGTGTTAGGTAAATAAACCTTTTAAATAAACAAAATATGTCAACAATAATAAATAATGGTAAAAAAACTACAAACAATAGATTATTTTATTAAATTTTAAACAAAATGCATCCAAAGGGCTATTTTTATGACCGGTGTAGTATAATTGCAAGATGGTCAAAGTTACTTTATACTTAATAATACAATTATTAGAAAAAGTATTAATATTACAGATAAATGTTCGTAAAACTTTATTTCTACACCACTGAGATTCAAATCGCGCCCATCTTCAATATTTCAAACTATAAGACTTATAGATATCTACACTCCGGAATAAAATGGCGATAAACAAAAAGTTGTTATTTATAGATAAATAATCTTCGTGCTTAACACAATCATAAAACAGTTTATCCATAAAGTTTGTTAAACTAAAAACTAGTGACAATGATTCCTAAGGAATTTTGTAAAAAGAATCGAACTAATGAAATTGCTCAGCTGTACTTTATTCGAGATTATGGTTTACACCTTTTTATTAAACTTGTAAGTGTGGTTTTATATTACTGTAATTATTCTTCAATTTCACAGTTTACCTCAGACCTTCGTTTCTTTAAATCTCATTATTATTATTCTATATTGATTGGACACCATCATAGCTATTGCTTTTTTGTTAGCTGCATTTCTGACAACTCCACTCCTCAACTTTTTTGTAATACAATATTGGATTCAAAACGGAACGTCAATAGAATGAAATACCTATTGTACATCTTTTTTATTTCACACTTTTTTAAATGCGATATTAAATTTTTATAATTCAGTTTATTATTAACGTTTAATTAGAAATGGATAATATATTCATTTAATATAAAAAAAGTGTTCAAAATGACCTCCGCCTTCATGTGTACAGGCTCTACATCGTTTCAAAAATGAATGCCGGATATTTTGAAAAATCAAATATCTCTAAATGCATTACCAGCTTCTAAAATTCTAAAATTTTAATTTTAATTCTTATTCTGCCATTTCCGACGAACTGTAATTGATTATTTTCAATTTAATGAATTTAAACAAAACTTTAGTTTACAATAACTTTCAAATCACTAGCAACATAGAAAACAGAGCAACAATTTGTCTATTCGAATAATTAACTGGATATGTGTCTTCTTCTTGTAAATGCCAGCTGTCCCTTTGATTTTCCGGTGTATGTTAAAACTGTCATGTTTATCTAACCTTTCTATTTCTTCACACTTTTCTGATAGCCACAGTTCCTTAGCTTCTTTGATTTTCTTTTTGATTATTTTATTAATTTTTTTGTACTATTGTTCGTGTTTATTCTTGTGTGCTCTTCTTTCCGTCATCAGTTCTTTTATCTCTTGTGTGATCCATTGTTTATTTTTAAATGATTTGTCTTCTTGAAGTTTTTGTTTTGTGATATTTCTCAAGATCTCCTCTACTGTCGTCCATTTATCTGTTGCTGTTAATTGCTTTTGCCTTTCTACTTCCTAAACTTCTTTGTGCACTTGTTCTTTGATTTGTTGGTATATATCAGTTTTTTTTTAGTTTTCTCAGATTGATTTTCGGTGTTTTGGCAGTTGTTTTTAACTGTTTTAACTTCAGTTTTATGTTTGTTAGAACTAGATTGTGGTCACTTGTTATATCTGCTGCTGGGTACGCTTTAACCGATATTATGGTATTTCGGAATCTTTGATTTATTATTATGTAATCTATTTGGTTTTTTATTATAATTTCACCATCATCTCTAGGTGCTTTCCATGTATTTATTCTTCGATTTGGAATGTTTTTGATAATAAGTTCGTTATTTTTGCAAAACTGAACTAGTCTTCCTTTCCCTTCCTTCGAGTTGAAGTCACCTAAAATGAAATTTACTTCTTCTTTTTTAGTTTCATTGAATGTTTTTTTAAGTCATTGTAGAAGCTGTTTACTCCTTTCTCTATGCTATCAGATGTTGGTGCATACACTACAATGATGTTTATGTTGCATGTTTATATCTTATATGTTTATGTGTTGCATGTTTTATCTATGTGTTGCTTTTAATTTTAATAGTGCCATTCTATCCGTAATTGGCATAAATCCTTTGACTGATCTTTCGATTTCTTTGCTGATAATTATTGCTACTCCATTGCGGTTTTGTGTGTTGTTATTTCCGGAACAGTAAAATACGTAGTTGTCTATGATACTTCTGCCGCTGTTAGCCCATCGGACTTCACTACATCCAAGAATATCTATCTTTAAGCATCTCATTTCTTTTGTTAGATTATGGGCTTTTCCTTGTTGCTATTTAGTTGGATGGCTGGTCTTGTAGATGTTCTTCTCAATACATCACTGGGATTTCGCTTGTTGACGACCTGAGAGGCCCTGTGATTTTTCATGTTTGTTCCTCTCCTGTCGGATCTCGGCTTCCGATTTCCGTGATCAGTAATGTCTACTGGTTTTGTTACCATTGCGATCATTGCCATGATGATTGTTCTATTGATACCCTTAAGTATCTTTAATGTGGTAGTTATCCTGTGGCTTTCCACATTCTTATGCCGCTGGTTACTCATTTGTAACTCCTCCGCCTTAGGGTCAACTTCTTAACCACAGGACAAGAAAGTGCCCTGCCGCTTACTTACTCATCCGCTCGAAGCCGTTGGTCAATAAGTGGATGATTGCTTATGCCGGCAATCGTTCGGTGGAATTTTCGCCCTGTCTTGCTGTAGACCAATGCAGTTGCCGGGGTGTGGCACGTAGAGCTATAAGTGAGAGTTAGTTGTCGTATGAGGGCCAGTTATCAACAACCATCTCCCGTCTATGACGCTCGATGTGATCGTTCCGATAAAAGGTGCCACCTCTATAACACAGCTCTACACCATATCAAAAACTTTCCATGCTGTTATAAAATATGTAGAAGTTGCCAATTTTAACGTGAGAACTTTAGTACAGAAGATAGTGAATATCAAGAATGAAACAAGTAATTAACTAAGTAACTAAATAAGATTCGATTATGTTGTCAATTATCGTTTAATTTCCATGTTGCCTTATGGATATTGTTGCTAGCAAACTAGGTACTTTTGATAACCAAATTGGAATGAAACAGTAGAAAGTTCATAATACAAACTGTAATTAGTCTCCTCAATTATACCATAATTCTTTTAAAAATCATTTTAACACAAAAGCTCTTGTAAATAAAAATTATAGCATTTGTTTATTTTAATTCCAGATGCTCCGTTCCACCTCCTACAATGGCTTCGGAGAAGCGCTTACCAGTCAACCGAGGCCTTCTCGTGGAGGAAATGCCAACCCCTCCAACACAATGGACCTGAGTTATGTCACCGAGAGAATTATTTCTATGTGGTTTCCATCCTCTGCAACACCACATTCTTATAGGCAAGGACAACAGCAAGCGTCTCATATGCTTAGAAATAAACATGGTGATAATTATATGGTAAATTTATATTTTATACTAAAAAACGTAATAGCTCTTTGCTCTATACACCTCACACGCATATTGAGGTCGAGTTTCATCATGTTGCAGCCAAATACTGTTATCTAAAAGTTTCTGATAGTGAAATTTCTAAATTATAAAGCCAATGGAAAATACTAGGATTTGAAAATAACTGAACCAACTCATGTATAACATTGTTTTCCAATAAATTTAAATACGCTAACCCATTATTGAATAGCCTATACGAGGATTGTTACGTGTCAGTAGCTACAATTACCCTGATTTGCCTTTCCATTAATCACAAAAGTGGCACCATTGCAAAACATAGCATTATTATGTTATATTAATAGTGAGCTAACTCATATGAATTATAAAAGTTGTCCAAGTAGACACTAAGTCCAGAATATAGTCCTCCAATAGATACTGAACCAGTTTACTTTCATTTCCCTCCCATATTGTCGGCTGCTCTAGTATCCACCAAAGCTTTTAAAATTAAACTGTTTGGTTAAGTTAACATGTATAACTTTATTCCATATTTATAGCGTTTGTTTTTGATGTACTGGCGAAAAATCAGACGCCCACGCCATAGTATCATTGACATAGTATATATATATATATATATATATATATATATATATATATTCCTCTTTTTTGAGGGTTGCCACCATCATCGTTTTTTTAGGCAATCTTTCGTCCCCCATTCGGCTCACATGCCCATACCATATGAGCTGTTTTCTCTCAATATCCTCAACTATAGTACCCTCTATACTCTATACCCATTTGTTGTTTTATTATTTCATTCCGTATTCTGTCGGCTCTTGATATTCTCATCGATCTTCTGATGGCATCCATTTCCGTGGCTTCGACCTTTTTCTTATATTTCTCGGTTATTCTCCATGTCTCAGCTCCATAAAGTAGGCTAGTTTTAACCATTGTCTCATAGATGTTCCATTCTTTTCTTTGATATTTCTTTACTCCATAGAACTCCGTTCAAACATGCTATAGCTCTTCGTGCTTGTACAATTCGATGTTCTATTTCTCGTTCGTCTTTTCCATTACGGTCGAAGATGACGCCCAGGTATTTATATTCGTCACATGGATTTATTTTTTGATTGTCATCGATATCTAGTTGTTCTACTTCAGCTCCAATTGAGAGGTATTTTGTCTTCTCTAAATTGATATTTAATCCCCATTTCTGGTATTCTTCACTTAGTTTTCTAAGCATGTATTCCCTGTCGTCTTTGTCATTTGAGATCACCACCTGATCATCTGCAAACTGTAAAGTATATATGTAATCCTGATCGTTCAATTGTATACCCATTCCTTTGACTTTCCTTTTCCATTGTTTCAGAGCTGCAGAGATATAAATCTTAAATAGAGTCGGAGAGATACAACATCCTTGTCTGATACCCTTAGCAACTGCAAATTTTTCAGCTAAGAGGTTTCCGAATTTCATTTAGGAGTTTGAACCATAATATAGATCTTTGAGAGCACTAACCAATGTTTGATGTATGTTTGATGTGTCCAGGACTTCCCATAGTTTATTTAGCGGAACTGTATCATATGCCTTCTCAAGATCTACAAAAGTCATATGTAACTCTCTATTTGTAACAATTTTCTTTTCTATAATTTGTTTAAGACAAAAGATGTTATCTGTACATGAACGAACTGCTCTAAATCCTCCTTGTTCTTCGTCTTCAGACGATTGATAATCTTTCTCTATCAGGTCCTGTAGTATTCGACTGTTTTACAATTTCTCCTGTCACCTTTTTTATTATTCGGGTCATATATGCTGTTTTCCATTCATCTGGTATTGGATGTCCATTAATATATTTGTTAAATATCACCGTGATCATTCTGTGTAATTTCTCTGAGCCATCCTTTATTAATTCTGTAGTTACTCCCTCTGCTCCATTTGCTTTCCCATTCTTCATCCCTGCTATAGCTTTTTGAACTATGTTGATATCTATGGTAATATGCTCTCCCAGAATTTCGATTCTTGATGAATTCATATCTTCTTTAAATTCGTCTCTGTTCTTATTTAATAGATGTTTGTAATAATGTGTCCAATCCTCGGGATTTATGGGATTTAGAATCACCTTCTCGTTAGTCGGCTTCTTAACAGAGTTTATAAATTTCCACGAATCAGTGCATTGTCGTCCTCCAATAGAAGATTCTATCTCTCTGCACCTTCTGTCCCATGTCTCATTTTTGGAGGTCATAATTATCTTTCTAGTTTTTTTCTTCTATTCATTGTATCGGTCTTTGTCTGCGTCATCTTTTGTATTTACCAACTTATGGTATAATCTTTTCTTTTCTGTTACTCATTGACTCATCCAGAGACAAAAATTTTTTCCGGGATAATAAATGGCTCCTATCTTTCTGTTGAAAAAATTAATATTTTTAAGTAAGGATTTCGCTTTCTCGTAAACTTGTTTTGAGAGGAGGTTATATAAACTCTTTATTAAAATAATCATTTATAAAGTGGAGTATAGATTAAATATCCCCAACCAATAAATTAAACGGGTTTTGGCATAGGTTTCGGTTCCAAACTTCCTCGGTTTTTATAACCGTTTTATAACCTGAAAACCTTTTACTTTACTTGAAAAAACTGTATTTCTTATTTGTATATACCTATCTAATAAATAATCTAAGAAAATTAATATATTGTCTTTTGTTTAGGTGTTTAATCTCTCACAACCCAAACGTGCTCTTAGAAACGAACATAAGCACGTCAAAGAAGTAGGATGGATGCCTAATTTAGCGCCACCTCTGGAGAGGTTATGTAGCATTTGTAAAGAAATTGAGTCATGGTTGTCAGGTGACCAACATCGAATAGCAGTCTTGCATGCCAGGTAAAATAAAATACTTATTAACACAAATTAAAAATATATTTTTATATGTTCGTACGGAACAATATACATATTGATCTACAGAGTAGTCGGGAACAATCGTAATTAGCACGTTAAGCCTCTAACCTTAAAATTATGACGTAGATTATGATGTAGATGCTTTTTTTACCTGTGAGTCCTCTTATTGCTGCTCTGGGTGTTGCTGTTTTTTGGATAGTTGTGTCCACGTGTTGCGTGAAGGTTAAGCCTTGGTCCATAGTGACTTATAGGTATTTCACTTCTCTTTTCTATTCGATGAGACTATCTTGCACTAACAGCTGTTCCTCTGGGGTTTCTCTTTTCTTTTTGAATATGATTCCTTGTGTCTTCTTTGAATTGATTGCTATTCTCCATTGGATTCACACCATTCTTCAACGTTATCCAATGCTGTCTGTAGATTGTTGACCGCTACTTATAACTTTCTGTTTTTGGTCACAATCGTTGTTTCGTCCGCATAACGGCTGAATAGTGTTCCTGGTGTTCTTGAAACATCTGCGCTGTATATTGTGTACAGTAGGGGTGACAGGACTGCTACCTGTGAGACTCCAGCTTCCGGAGCTCCGTGCTCGGATGGCACTTGTAATACTTGCACCCTGAAGCTTCGGTTGCTCAAGTAAGAAGAGATCAGTCTCATCATGGCCTCACTGTATCCTCAGCCTCTCATTTTGTATATTAGGCCTTTATGCCAGACTCTGTCGAAGGATTTGCTTACATCCAGGAACGCTGCTTCTGCGTATTGTTTTTCGTTAAATAAAGCTGTTATGTAGTCTATCAGTCTTCTTCTTCTTGTAGTTCCTTCTCCTATCGGAGGTTGGCTGTCATCACAGCTGTCCGTACCTTATTGGCGGCTG
The DNA here is from genome assembly GCA_918026665.1 of Diabrotica balteata. Classification (NCBI taxonomy): domain Eukaryota; kingdom Metazoa; phylum Arthropoda; class Insecta; order Coleoptera; family Chrysomelidae; genus Diabrotica; species Diabrotica balteata. Next base: position 27,617,908 of record OU898282.1, read on the forward strand.
CTCTAAAAAGATCTACTGAGCTGCAACCATACCACTCTCTTTGGTTTCTCAGCCAGGAAATTCTTCGTCTTCCTATGGATCTTTTACCCTTGATTTTACGGTGAGCTTTATATGAGTATACATCTATATGAGCCTTAATATCACAATCTAAGTCTAAGTACTTGTAATTCGCTAGAGTGTTCTGCTCGAAATCCGAACTAAGCTTCTGGGATTAGTCCTATTTCGTATGTTTCAGCTTGTAGTCTGCTTAGTATTACTCTTTCTACAATCTTACTGACTGCTGGCAGTAAGCTTATCGGCCAGTAGTTTTGCGGAAACATGGTATTCTTTCCTGGCTTCGGAATAATGATAACATAGGCTTCCTTCTATCGATTTGAATGCAGTAGTAGTAGTAGTAGTAGATTTCAGTAAATACTTAAGAGCTTTATTTGAAATTGCATCTAAACCAGGTGCTGTTCTCGGTGAGCTATTTTTAATTAGTTCGTTTATTTCTTGAGCAGATGTAGGTATGATTATCGAGAAGTAAACTATGTCCCGGCTTTAAATTATCTCCCGTAACATCCCGTATTCAAACAGTTTTTATATTCGTGGAGATACGTAGACGACGTACTGGTATGTTTCACAGGAACTAACAGGCAACTCGACCAATTTTTATCGTATATTAATTCACTTCATAGTCATATTGAATTTACAATAGAAACAGAACAAAATCAATCCATAAATTTTTTAGATTTAAAAATTAGCAGACTTCAAAACAAACATGACTTCTTCATATTTCATAAACCTACCCATACTGACACGACTATACACAATTCATCATCCCATCCAACACAACATAAACTGGCAGCTTATCATAGTATGTTACATAGATTAACAGAAATTCCGATGTCAAAATACAGCTTTGAGACAGAATTAAATATAATTAAGCAAATAGCAGTAAACAACGGATACAGCGAACAAACAATTAATAAAATGTTAAATCAAAAACTACACAAGAAAGCCCTGAAATTAGTATTTCCACCACCAGAGAAAAAACCCAGTACCTTCTGCTCGATTACATATACAGGCAAAATAACAACAAAAATTGCCAAACATATAAAAAAGAAAGGAATAACTTTCCGAACAAATAACAACCTAGGCAAATATATTAAAAATAACAAGAGCCAAAATAAAAACACTTAAATAGTGGTGTGTACAAACTTCAATGTGGCGACTGCCCAAAAACTTACATCGGTCAAACTGGTAGAAACTTTGATAAACGAATAACAGAACATAAAAGGGCTTTCAAGAATAGAAAAACAGATTCGATATACGCACTTCACCTTCTAGATCATAATCATTCTTTTAATGACAAATTTAAAATTCTTCACATTCAAAATAAAGGTCTTAAGCTATCTTTGTTAGAATCTATGGAAATCAACAAATTAAAAAACACAGATATAATTCTGAATGACCAACTTGAGACAAACAGTTCTCCCCTCCTCAACCTATTTCATTAGAGACTATAAATTTGTAAACCCAAGCCAAAAATAGACCACTTGAGAAAGGCAATCAGATGAAACAGCTGTAGTGATAAGTTTTAAAACAAATTTTGTGGAAATTTGAAAACAACGTTTTCAGTGTTTTATTGTTACGAAGTTTGTTATTAAGCGTTATGCTATTTTAAATATTTCTAAATAAAATTGTAAACAAATGAGTCTTTCTATCTGTCAGTATATAAAAGAGGCTAAACTCCCAAACACGGCATTTTTATTGCACAAACTATTAAATTTTTTTTTATTGATATTAGAATATGTTATATAAAAGTAACCTTCCTGGTAAATTCTCAATGATTTTAGTAACTTGGTAATTGGTAGTCACCAGAATGTTCAAAACGTAAAGCTTCAGATTGTAAAGCTCCTAAGACTTGTAAACTGAGACTTTTTATGTATAATATAATAGTTTAAAAGTTTTATTTCCTCCCTTCTAAATCTATATTTTCCTTAATATTGTTCTAAAGCTATTTTCTTGTGGTATTTTAAATTAACTACTATTTAACTGGGAATAAGCCACAATTATAGATAAAAATACGTTTATTGACGTTTCAATTTCCTTTTCGGAAATCGTTCTCAAAATACAAACAGTAAATTAAACAAATTTTGTGTTTTGTTACATAGTGAAAAATTCTTGTAATAATTTAATATTATCTGACTCATTTATATTGACAATTCAGACATACATTATGCATTTTAAAGTAGACGACTTTAAAATGGTATTGCCAATATTGTTGAGTTGCGCTCCTGGGACGACTTTACTTATAAGATAGTTCATTCGATTACATGAAATCAACTTTAACTTGAGAATATCCGTCAGAAAAAATCATAGCATGTAATTCGTCTTTAAAAAGACAAACACATGACATGATGACAGTAAAATTCTCCTGTTAGTGATTCCAAAGTAAATTATGAGGGAAAAACCAGGAAAAAAACCTCATAATACTATCCCGACATTGTAAGTATTTGTTCGTGAATTTAGTTTACCTTCAACAAACATCAAAATTCTGATTTTATATGTTACGTTATTTAAAAAACATAAATGACGTATCCTCTATATGTTACTGACTTACTAATACTGGTATTTTCTTATTAATAACTTCCTCTTTCAATATTGGTAACCAGATCCTACTACATTCTGCCGAGGAATTTGCGACACAATTGGCCTCATTTAGCATAATTAGAGCCGCTTCTTTGATTTTTCTTTTTTTATTATCCGTTTCTTTTAGGACTACATTTGAATTATTCCATTGAACCCTATGTTCATTATCCCATGCGTGTTTACATATTTGAGATCTATCAAATTCTCTATTTTTAATATAAGATTGATGTTCACTTATTCTAACATTTAATGGCCTTGATGTTTCACCTAAATAAAACTGATCGCATTCACAAGGTATTTTATAAATGCAATTCATTGTCCTTTCTTTTTTATTGTTAGGTTTGGTTTTGGACAAAATAAATCTCAACGTGTTTGTTGTTTTGAATGTTGTTGAAATGTTGAATTTATTTCCTATCCTTTTTTCTGATAATCCTTTTATGTACGGTATTGTTATTTTCCTCATATTATTCCTTGTGTATGCTGTAGAATCTCGTTCTAAGTTGTTCTGTTCTATTCGATCGATTGTTGAAAATTATTTTGTTATGTGTTTGTCTTATGAAAGACGAATTACGTGCTATGATTTTTTTCTCACGGATATTCTCAAGTTAAAGTTGTTTTTATGTAATCGAATGAACTATCTTATAAGTAAAGTCGTCCCAGAAGCGCAACTCAACAATATTGGCAATATCATTTTTAAGTCGTCTACTTTAAAATTCATAATGTATGTCTGAATTGTCAATATAAATGAGTCAGATAAAATTAAATTATAAGAAGAATTTTTCACTATGTAACAAAAAACAAAATTTGTTTAATTTACTGTTTGAAATTGAAACGTCAATAAACGTATTTTTATCTTTAATTGTGGCTTATTCCCAGTTAAATAGTAATTAATCTATATTTTCCTTAACTAGTTTCGATGTTTTAAGACGTTTTCTCCGTTAAAAGTACCGTATGAGTATTTCTTTTATTAAACATAGCATGTTTTTGTTAACGCTAACGAGGTCAGTAAATTTTGTCTATTTTGTTAGATGATTTTTTTGTAGTTTTATCCCCAGAATTGGTAGTAGGTTCACGTATATACTATCTATGGACGAAATACAACACTAATTGATTGCTATTGGAAAGCTCTACATGGGCCGTATTGTAAGAATAACATAAATTAAATAGAGGTACGCAATCGGATATACTATTGAATCGAATCGTAAATAAAGTTGGATACGTATCTTGGAATACAAAAACAAATGTTCAAGACATTAGGAAGGAAAATTTGAGAATTGGATACGGTCGTATCATGTATTGTTATAATACAGTACAATAAGATAATTGGTTTCTAACTTTCATAATTTAAAATTTATGGGTTTTGTTATCGCTTTCTGAGTGCATGTTTGCCACCTATTCAGCACAGTTAATTGTCTCGATGTAGGCAATAATAAATATTGTATTTATATGAGATTAAAATAAAATTAATTACTATTAAACTGGGAATAAGCCACAATTAAAGATAAAATACGTTTATTGACGTTTCAATTTCCACTTCGGAAATCGTTCTCAAAATACAAACAGTAAATTAAACAAATTTTGTTTTTTTGTTACATAGTGAAAAATTCTTCTAATAATTTAATTTTATCTGACTCATTTATACTGACAATTCAGACATACATTATGCATTTTAAAGTAGACCACTTTAAAATGATATTGCCAATATTGTTGAGTTGCGCTCCTGGGACGACTTTACTTATAAGATAGTTCATTCGATTACATAAAATCAACTTTAACTTGAGAATATCCGTCAGAAAAAATCATAGCATGTAATTCGTCTTTAAAAAGACAAACACATGACATGATGACAGTAAAATTCTCCTGTTAGTGATTCCATAGTAAATTATGAGGGAAAACCAGGAAAAAAACCTCATAATACTATCCCGACATTGTAAGTATTTGTTCGTGAATTTAGTTTACCTTCAACAAACATCAAAATTCTGATTTTATATGTTACATTATTTAAAAAACATAAATGATATATCCTCTATATGTTACTGACTTACTAATACTGGTATTTTCTTATTAATAACTTCCTCTTTCAATATTGGTAACCAGATCCTACTACATTCTGCCGAGGAATTTGCGACACAATTGGCCTCATTTAGCATAATTAGAGCCGCTTCTTTGATTTTTCTTTTTTTACCATCCGTTTCTTTTAGGACTACATTTGAATTATTCCATTGAACCCTATGTTCATTATCCCATGCGTGTTTACAGATTTGAGATCTATCAAATTCTTTATTTTTAATATAAGATTGATGTTCACTTATTCTAACATTTAATGGCCTTGATGATTCACCTAAATAAAACTGATCGCATTCACAAAGTATTTTATAAATGCAATTCTTTGTCCTTTCTTGTTCATTGTTAGGTTTGGTTTTGGACAAAATAGATCTCAACGTGTTTGTTGTTTTGAATGTCGTTGAAATGTTGAATTTATTTCCTATCCTTTTAAGTTTTTCTGATAGTCCTTTTATGTACGGTATTGTTATTTTCCTCATATTATTCCTTGTGTATGCTGTAGGATCTCGTTCTAAGTTGTTCTGTTCTATTCGATCGATTGTTGAAAATTCCTTATTTATAAACGATAAAGGATAATCATTTTTTAATAAAACAGATGTTAACAAATGTTTCTCCTCCAAGAACGAATTTTCATTAGAACAAGTAATTTTGGCTCTATCGTATAAGGATTTAATTATTCCCTTTTTTACATTAATATTGTGATTTGATTTGAAATTTAAATATCTATTGGTGTGTGTTGGTTTTCTATACACCTGAATAACACGCTACCTTTCCTGGATGTTTTAATCTCTAAGAACGATACTGGATATGAGACTCAGGTGTATAGAAAACCAACACACACCAATAGATATTTAAATTTCAAATCAAATCACAATATTAATGTAAAAAAGGGAATAATTAAATCCTTATACGATAGAGCCAAAATTACTTGTTCTAATGAAAATTCATTCTTAGAGGAGAAACATTTGTTAACATCTGTTTTATTAAAAAATGATTATCCTTTATCGTTTATAAATAAGGAATTTTCAACAATCGATCGAATAGAACAGAACAACTTAGAACGAGATCCTACAGCATACACAAAGAATAATATGAGGAAAATAACAATACCGTACATAAAAGGACTATCAGAAAAACTTAAAAGGATAGGAAATAAATTCAACATTTCAACAACATTCAAAACAACAAACACGTTGAGATCTATTTTGTCCAAAACCAAACCTAACAATGAACAGGAAAGGACAAAGAATTGCATTTATAAAATACCTTGTGAATGCGATCAGTTTTATTTAGGTGAATCATCAAGGCCATTAAATGTTAGAATAAGTGAACATCAATCTTATATTAAAAATAAAGAATTTGATAGATCTCAAATCTGTAAACACGCATGGGATAATGAACATAGGGTTCAATGGAATAATTCAAATGTAGTCCTAAAAGAAACGGATGGTAAAAAAAGAAAAATCAAAGAAGCGGCTCTAATTATGCTAAATGAGGCCAATTGTGTCGCAAATTCCTCGGCAGAATGTAGTAGGATCTGGTTACCAATATTGAAAGAGGAAGTTATTAATAAGAAAATAACAGTATTAGTAAGTCAGTAACATATAGAGGATACATCATTTATGTTTTTTAAATAACGTAACATATAAAATCAGAATTTTGATGTTTGTTGAAGGTAAACTAAATTCACGAACAAATACTTACAATGTCGGGATAGTATTATGAGGTTTTTTTCCTGGTTTTCCCTCATAATTTACTATGGAATCACTAACAGGAGAATTTTACTGTCATCATGTCATGTGTTTGTCTTTTTAAAGACGAATTACATGCTATGATTTTTCTGACGGATATTCTCAAGTTAAAGTTGATTTCATGTAATCGAATGAACTATCTTATAAGTAAAGTCGTTCCAGGAGCGCAACTCAACAATATTGGCAATATCATTTTAAAGTCGTCTACTTTAAAATGCATAATGTATGTCTGAATTGTCAATATAAATGAGTCAGATAAAATTAAATTATTAGAAGAATTTTTCACTATGTAACAAAAAAACAAAATTTGTTTAATTTACTGTTTGTATTTTGAGAACGATTTCCGAAGTGGAAATTGAAACGTCAATAAACGTATTTTTATCTTTAATTGTGGCTTATTCCCAGTTTAATAGTAATTAATTTACAATGCCACAAGAAAATAGCTTCAGAACAATATTAAAATAAAATTGATTGTAACGATAATTTTTCGACTGTTCTAACAACCATTCAAATTTCGTCATTTTGTGTCATGTGGAACAATTTCACCCAATCATGTCAACATTAGACTGATAATTGCATTTAGTGCAATTTTCATCCCTATGACAACACGATCGAGTTTGACAACGAATCTAATGTTAACTTAAATTTTAATAATTGTACTTTCACTAACTGTACTTTTAATAAATAAATGTTTCGTTATGTTGAGTTATGATTTTTTTGAAAAATTATCCGCCGAATATCCCTCGGACATTGATGAATGCCTCAGCCTTCGGCTTCGTGCTGTTACCAAGGAACGAGCTTTCGATTGGCATGAAATTATCTCGTCTGTTATCAATGTCCTAGGGATATTACTACTGAAAATTACATTTTACATTCGATTTTAACGTTTCGATTTCTAATCCGGAAATCGTTTTTAAAAATTGTTATGAATTAAAAAATTATGTTTACCTTTATTGTTTATCAATTGGTGCTATGTGGCAGACAATTTGACAGTTAGCTTACTTGACCTCGATCTTGTAGGCAAATAGCAATGTTTTGAGTTGGAATTCTGAGGGCGATGTATCCTCAGATATCAAATTATAATCTTTATATACTGATGTAGGTAATTTTAGATGATGTGCCTCTGATATTATATTGACTTGGTAATATTGGATATTCTTATTGTTGACTTCTTCTTTCAAATTTGTTACCCAGAGCCTGCTGCATTCTTTTGATGAGTTTTACATATTTTTGTTCGTTTGGTAAGATGGGGGCTGGACTGCTTCTTTTATTTTTCTTTTTTGCTCTCTGTTTCTTTCATGAATGTTGATGCATCTTTCTATTGTACTCTGTGCTCATTGTTCCAAACATGTTATTCATGTTTGTATATCTGGAATCTGTCGGCCAAAGTCTCTAGTTTTGATATGATTTGAGCTCATTTATTCTAACACTTGGGGGTCTTGAGATTTGTTCCACATTAAAATTGTTGCATTCAGACTGTGATACATACAGTTCTTTGATTTCTCTTGTGTGCTGTTTGGTTAGGTTTTGGACAGAATAGATCTCAATGTATTGGCTATTTTAAATATGTAATATATTTATTTCCTATTCTTTCTAATTTTTCTGATGTTTCGATTCTAGACTAGATTTAGATTCTATACACCTGGAGGGTACTACAACCAACAGGGTAAGATCTGGTATACAGGCGGATCCAAGACCAGAGAGGTTGTGGGGTATGAATCTAATCCAAAAATCCAACAATTGACGAAAGCTTTGTCTTTGGGAGGAACTACACTGTTTTTCAAATGAAGATTGATGTAATACTGCAATGTACAAAGCGAAGTAATGAGAGAGCAGTTTAAAAAAAGCAGATCCATATATTTTCTGACCATGGACGTATAAATAAAGATCTTTATTTATGCGTCCATGTTTCTGACACTCAAGTGGCGCTTGAGGCACTGGCGTATCAGGAAATGACGCCCCGACTATTGTAGGACTGCATCAGAGAACTGAATGAACTTGGAGACCGTAACAAAGTTAGAATAGAATAGAATAGAAATATGCTTTATTATATATATCCGGTTTTTTTAGGCGTTACGCCCGTCCGGTAGGGATCTATGGAGGAGTATCACCGAGCCGCAAGCCCTTATCTCTTGCCGTACTGCTCCACCATAGGCCGATCAGAACCCAGTATATCCTAGTCTAAGCCGCAGATTCATCTAGAATTTTAAACTGCTGCGTTAGACTTTTTGTTTTCTGTACACCAAGCTTGGGCTCGACCCACATCCACTAAACCATTCAACAGTGAAGCGAATGAGAGGCAGCCGCACAGCCCGCTGAGCTATCTGACCGACGAAATATGCTTTATTGTCACTGAAAATTATTGAACAATTTTATGGACAAAGCTAAAAAATAAATCAGTCAACTAATACAAAAAGTATAAAACAAAAACAATATAGTAAAAAACAGAATAACACAATTTTAAATTAGTAAAATTATTGTATAACCTACATAATTTGTACAGACAACAACAAATGAGACAAATTGTAGCCACTGCTTGAGACACCCAAATGTAATTATAAACAATACTAATTTTGTTTCTTTGTTATACATTAAGAAACTCGTCAACTGAATAATATGGTCTTTCTGAGAGATAGATTTTTGTCACCTTACGAAACTTAATGAAGGATGTTGTGGATTTAATTTCTCTTGGAAGGTGATTATAAAGTTTCTTTGCACGATATAGAATAGAATTCTTTACTAGCTGAGTGGACGGGATCGGCAAATAAACGTTACAATCCGAATTTCTAATGGAGTAGCCATGGTCAGGTCTATCGGGAAAAATGTTTAGATGCTTTCGAATCAAACAAACCGTTTCCAAAATAAATAAAGAGGGAAGCGTCAAAATTCCGTGATTTTTGAAGTAGGTCTTGCAATGAGTTGTTTGTTTGAGACCAAATAGATAACGGATTGCTCTTTTTTGCAACTTAAAAATAGTATCAAATTGGGCCGCTGTACTAGAACCCCAAAATGGAAGCCCATATCGAAGATGGGACTCGAACAATGAGAAATATGCCATTTTGGCAGAAGATAAATTTAGTTCCTTCGAAACAGATCTTATTGCAAAGCAAGCTGAGGCTAGTTTCTTCCTTAAGGAGTCAGTATGCAAGGACCATTTGAGATCACTGTCAATGAGAATACCTAGAAATTTCACGGAATTTACGATATTGATTTGGCTCTCATTCAAAAGCAAGGGTTGCATGACTCCTTTATAAGATAATGCTACAGTCTTATCCACGTTAAAGCTAAGTAAGTTGGAGTCTGACCAAGCCTTGATTATAAGTAAATCATCGGTTATAATTGAATGAAGCGTTGAAATATCAGAGCTGCTCCAAGTAATACTGGTATCATCAGCAAATAGAAAAATTTTCCCTTTAATTTTCAAGTAAGTGATGTCATTAATGAAAAGTAAAAAAAAGAATGAAACCTAATACTGAACCTTGCGGTACCCCACACTCAATATCTTTACAACTAGAGTCGGTGTCATTTATTCTAACCAATTGTTTCCTACCTACCAAGTAAGTTTTGAACCAGTTCAAAGACACACCCCGAATTCCATAGAAAGTTAATTTTTTTAATAGAATGTCGTGATTTACGCAGTCAAAGGCTTTGGAATAGTCGCAGAAAACGGTGGCGGAGGAGAGGTTACTGTTAAGTGATAGATATACATTATGTAACACAGAAAATATGGCATCACTAGTGCATTTATTAGACAAAAAGCCGAACTGATTTTGCGATAAAATATTATATTTAAGGAGAAAGGGCATAAGTCGAACTTTTATAAGTCTTTCAATAATTTTTGATAGTGCTGGTAACAAGGCAATAGGTCTATAGTTGCAGGCATCAGATTTTTCTCCACCTTTATGAAGAGGAATGACGATGGCAGTCTTTAGGCAGTTAGGGAATGTACCTTTTTCAAGGGAATCATTTACTAGCGAGACCATGACGTCCAAAACATTATGCGGTAGATTTGAGAAAATTTTAATAGATAATCCATCTGTACTACAGGACGATGTGCTTTTTATACTACGAATTGTTGAAATGAGTTCCGTCTTATCAACTGGTCTTAAAAAGAAGGTATCAGCAATGTTTTTTGAATTAGAAAGATAGGAAACTGGATCTTGATGTGGCGAAATAGTTGAGGTTATATTTTTACTCACATTAACAAAGTAATCATTTAGATTTTCGGGGTTAGGAAAAGAAAAGGTTTGATCCGCTGTACTGGTTTTATTTCGAAAATCGTTTATTATTGACCAAGTTTCTTTTGAAATATTTTTGGAGCTTGTTAAGCGATTATGAAATTAGGATTTTTTGGCTACTTTGAGTAGTTTTATATAGCATTTTCTTTACTTGTTGATATAATCAGAGATGGGGATACTGTCATTAAATTTTTTAATATATAGCAGAGAACGCATATTTTTCGCAGATATGCGAATGCCTTTGGTAATCCAAGGTTTATTATGTTTTGGCCTAATGTTTAATAGAGGAAATGCTTTATTGAAAATAGATACAAGTCTATTTAGAAAATCACTAACATTACAGTCAATGTCTCCAGAAGAAAAACTCCAGTCAGACGTCAAGCATGAATTATAGAATTTACGAAAGTTTTGAGTGGAAAAAATCCTACCTAATCGTCGGGTTTTTGAGTGAGGTGTTTGTAAACTGCTAAACTTGGTATATACCGTTTCATGATCAGAAAGCCCCCCACTAATAACTGTAGAATGGACGTCAGCGGGTGGAAAATCGGAAACCACATAATCAATTGTCAAGGATGATGTTTTTGAGATTTAACGTGCATTGTGAGACCATATGATTCAAAAATAGTTACCAAAGACAGTTGGGTCGCACAAACAGCAGCGTAGTCAATATTAAAATCACCACATAAAATTTTTCTGCTTTTAATGGGCAGAATATCTAACAAATTTAGCAGGCTCTGAAAAAATAGTTCAGTATCAGAGCTAGGTGATTTATAAATGCAAATAATGTATAGATTAAATTTCTTATTAAAAATCAAAGAAAATTCGAAGTAGTTTTCACCCAGCAAATAGTCATATTTCGAAACTGAAGAAAAATCATTGTTATTTGAAAGAATCAGAGTGCCACCATGAGCTGTGACAAGTTAAGCTTGTCTGGGTACCAGTGCATCAGGATATGAAAGTTAACGAAAAAGCAGATAAACTTCCTAAATGATGATCGAACGGATCAAATGGGCTATTTAGACTCAGGGTTTATCGAAGGCTGCAGTATGTAGGGCTATATAGGACTGGATCCGAGAAAATCATGAGCAAATTGAAAGAGAATCCCAAAATAAACACATGGGAAAATCTTCGTTGTGGCCAATGTACAAAAAGAACAGAGGAACTGCTTCGTATGGGCAGAAATAAACCGAGAACGGTAACAGAAATGTTGACCGGGCATACACCATCAAGATAATTCCTGAATCCAATAGGCATTTGCAATGGACAGCTTAATTTCAGACTTTGAGATATGGAACCAAGAACTGTAAAACATATAACAAAAACTATATGAGCAGCCAGCAAGAGACCCTGGTATATTTAAGATACCACAAATAAAAGACCAAACTTCTACAGAGTACAAAAAATTTAGACTGGGTGTAGGAAACAACAATTGGCAGCAAACCCAATAAGCTTCCGTTTCAGTGATACCCGAGATTTTTTGGAGCAGATAAGTATAGGGATAAATTTTTTTTTCTGATAAGACCTTTACCTTTACATATGGTAAGTAGTGTTGTTATCTTCAGATCCCTTCTTGTAAGCATGGATAGTCATGAGTCATGACAATCTTCATGTTATAATTATTATAAGCTTAACAATGGATAATTAATTTTGTTAAGACCTTTGTTATCAGGTTTTTTTTCCTGAATTTCGTTTTTATTGGAGCAGGTGTTTTGAGATCTTCATATAATGATTTATGAGTATCTTTTCGATATTGATGTTGTGGTTTGAGGTGACAATCTAAATATCTGTTGGTGAGAATTGGTTTTCTGTAAAATTTGGATACATGTCCCGTATCCCCATTTGTGATTAACACATAAAAAAAAGGTAGTGAGTTGTCTTTTTTTTTCGTGATTAATTTGATTCATTGTAGGCGAGCGGTTTACCCCTTAAAAGACGCTTAGAAACAGAATATACCTACTAATTTTTTTTTTGCATTTCTAATGCACCAAACCTTTTTTATTCGATTCTATATATTTTTCCAAGATGAAATGTATTTTTTTTTTAATTTTTACAAGTGGGCCGGCAATTGTTATTAACAAATAACTTATACACAAAAGCAATTTCACCTAATTGCTTCGGAATCAATTTTTTTGGTGTATCTCATCAAAATAAACACTTTCTCTCTTGATAATTTTTCGAAAAATGCTTCCTTTTCGAGTTATTTGCATTTTTTTGTTGAAAACATGCCTTAATTAGTGATTTTTGGGATTTTTTTTCTAAAAAACTACTAAATGAATTGCAATTCTACAAATAGCTTTATAATCTTTAAACCGTCGAGTACAAGTTAGAATATTTTGACAAGGATAATTTTTTTCTATCTTGCTAAAAACGTGGACCCAAATATTTCGAATATGCCTTTCGAGCAGTCTACCGCTAAGTGTGTACTTACTAAAAGGAAGCATTTTTCGAAAAATTATCAGGAAAGAAAAAGTGTTTATTTTGACGAGATCCACCTAAAAAAATTGATTCCGAAACAATTCGGTGAAATTGCTTTTTTGTATAAGTTATTTGTTAATAACAATTGCCGGCCCACTTGTAAAATTAAAAAAAAATACATTTCATCTTGAAAACATATATAGAATCGAATAAAAAAGGTTTGATGCATTAGAAATGCAAAAAGAATTTTAGTAGGTTGATGCTCTGCTTATAGGGGTAAACCGCTCGCCTATTGTAAAAACACATCATCTACATATCTCCACCATACTGTTGGTTTTTCGTCATGTTTGTACAGTCAAAATCCAATAAATGATTAACACAGACACACATTTTAACAACGTATTTTTTGTGCTATTATTTGTGCTTATTGTATGTTATTTGTAATATTGTAATTTTGTTTTAGAGGAAACAAGGATAAACTAGGCGTCATAGTATCATCGTACATGCATTACTCCAGCATATGTGGCAGCGCCGAACAAGCCTTAGATAGATTCTCAATGCGAAAATTTTTAGAAGATAATGTTGGACCTCTTATTTTACCTTCCAATAAAAGGTAAGAGAAGTTTTTTTAATTGATTTAAATACAAATATATAACTGCACAAATTACAGAATTACAAATTTTTCTATTTCAGTAGTCACATTATCGTATATAATTTCTTATGTACCCCATTTACATTCCTCTATAAATTGATCTTTGAAACTAAATCTTTTTCTTCATATTTTCTAAACTATGTAAACAAAAGTTTTCAGTGTTTTTTGTTAGATAAAATGAACTGCCATCAAGTAACCTTCGAATCAATCACTTATGTAATACTGGTCTAGTTTGTCAATCATCATCCATATTTCTTATAATAATCGTTTTTCCATTTACAATTGTACCCACATATTTGGTTAACTTTTTCTACCTGCAGTCTTCTTGCATATAATAACTTCTTGTCGTTGTCTTATTGCAATTATTATAAATTCCGTTTTTAACGTTCAACGTTAGTACACTTTGTTTGCTATTTTCTTTGCTATTATTACGACGTAATCGGCAGATTTTAAGTAATTGATATTTTTCTTGGGACTCTTACCATAGTTTTCACTTTCTGCGTTTATATCTAGCCCATCTACGATGCCGCATCTCGTATAATCTTTTTTTTTTTCGGTTACTTAAAGTGTAACCAGCGATGGATCGCGTTCTTATTTCAGTTTGTGTGGATAGTTGGATATTTTTTCAGTTAATTATATTATTATCACATTGAACTAGCAGTGTTTCTTAGAAAACGAATTCCCATATACATACAATTCCCATAATGAAAATTTGAGACCTTACAAAAATAATCAGACCACAAAAATGTTCTAAGTATTGACAAAGCACCTGTATAGGCATTTAAAAATGACCTTTGTTCTCTCAAATAGAATAAACAAATATAATTGTTTACTTGACTAATTTAAAATTACTTGACCAATTGTGTCCATCTTGCGCAAATGTATAATCCGACAAGCGAGAGCTGGCGGGTGAGCTGCGCGAAAATATAAAAGGAATTATTCTAAGAGAGATAGGAGAGGTACTTAATCGCGATTATAGGTATATAGTATAGGTACTTAAACGGTTATACACGATGTGAACTCCTAGCCGACTGCAATAGAAAGGAGCAATTCCTTCCACTTTTCAATTTGTTCTACGCGCAACCCGCCAGCTCTCGCTTGTCGAGCTATAGTAATCACATAAAAACTCACATTATAAAATGTGTTTTAAATATTTTTATTGTTTATTTTATTAATTATATACAATTAAATAGCATGCTTACTTTCGGGTTTAATTTAAAAAAAAAGATTTGATTTCACGCATAGTGCGTCTGTGTATCTGCTTATACGTATTTCGCCCCGATAGGGCTCGTCAAAACAGCTATTCACAGTCATTCTGGTGAAAATAAATCTTTTCTGTCTTAGGAAGCAACTCTAACATGGCTTCGTATAGACGCAAATAGCGACATCTGATAGTAAAATCCGTAAACTAATTTTCGAAACCAAATTCAGATTTTTGCTTTAATCTGTGCCTTCTAAGAATTGCAAGGCAAAACAGACGTTGATAAAGATGTTATTAGAGACATATTAGTAGACACAGAATTTGGTTTCGAAAATTAGTTTACGGATTTAAATATTAATAATATAATATAATAATAATAAATAGCCAAAAAAGCAGGCTTGGATGACAGATGATATACTGGATTTGATGGAACAACGGCGACTAGCAAAAACCAACGAAACACTTTACAATAGCATACAAAAAGAAATTCGACGTAAAATAGGAGAAGCAAAGAGTCAACATCTAGCCAAACAGTGTCATGACATTGAAGAACTCGAAAAAAGATACGACACGTTTAACATGTATAAAAAAGTAAAAGAAGCGGCTGGTATCTTCAATAAGAAACAAAATGCATTGCTACAGGATGAAAATGGTAAAGTAATATTCGAAGTAGAGGACAAACTTAAAGAATGGGAAAATTACGTCACGAACCTATTCGAAGACGATAGGAGTAGTTCACCTCCCGATATTACTAACTGCGACGGACCCCTAATAACACGCTGTGAGGTTATAAAGGACATACAATCATCAAAAGATGGCAGAGCGACTGGTCCTGATGAAATTCCAACTGAAATATATAAGCTTATAAAGGATAGCAATGTTTTAGAGGCTATAACTTCGTTTTTCAATACCATTTATACCAGCGGACAACTACCTAATGGTTGGTCTAACTCACTGTTTATAGCTCTACCTAAGAAGACAACAGCAAAAACCTGTGCTGATTATAGAACCATCAGTTTGTTAAACCACTTATTGAAAATTTTTCTGAAGGTAATACATGGTCGTATCTACAATAAATGTGAGGAATACCTGGATGACACTCAGTTTGGTTTCCGTAACGGATTTGGAACGAGAGAGGCACTGTTTGGAATGAACGTACTTGCTCAAAGATGTCGTGATATATCTGTAGACATATACTGTTGTTTTATTGACTTTCAAAAAGCATTTGATCGTGTTAAGCACTCTATACTGATCGAAGCTCTAAAAGACATAGGCTTGGACGGCAGAGATGTTCGAATAATTGCAAATTTATATTGGAATCAAACAACATTAGTTTTAGTAGATGGTGTGGAATCACAAGCTCTCAATATTAAAAGAGGAGTACGGCAGGGATAAATGGGGAATTTTTTTGAACAACTTGAGGTTTGCAGACGACATAGTCCTTATTGCAGATCAGGTAGATCATGCATGCCAACTTCTTCAAGACCTTCAGAGCTCTTGTGCACGAGTTGGCCTTAAAATTAATTTTTCCAAAACACAATACATGACCAACCTGGTACTGGCAACAAACATTTCCACTAATGGCACGCAAATTGAACAAGTGTATTCCTATAAGTATCTGGGCCACGAGATTAAATTGGGAAGAGACAATCAAACAACAGAGTTAAAAAGGAGAATAGGACTGGCATGGGCAGCTTACGGAAAACTGAGGGAAGTCTTTAAATCAGCTATTCCCATGTGCTTGAAGAGAAAGGTTTTTGATCAGTGTGTACTTCCAGTTCTGACATATGGAGCAGAAACATTGACACTTACCAGAAAAGTAATTAATAAGATACAAGTGGCACAGAGAGCGATGGAGAGGTCAATGTTGGGCATATCACTCAGGGACAGAGTTCCGAGTCAGATAGTAAGGAGAAAAACTGGTGTGACGGACGAAGTTGAAAGAATTACAACCCTGAAATGGAACTGGGCAGGACATGTTGCTAGGGTCAGAGATGGAAGATGGACAAAGAAAATTTTACAGTGGAGGCCTAGACACGATGCTTATCGTAGTCGAGGACGTCCTCCAACAAGGTGGTCGGACGATTTAAAGCGCATCCAGTTTAACTGGATTCAAGTTGCTCAAGATCGGATGCAATGGAATTATTTACGGGAGGCCTATGTTCAGCAGTGGACGCAAAATGGCTAATGATGATGATGATGACGGCAGGGATGCCTCTTGTCACCCCTGCTTTTTAACGTTTACTCCGAAAGAATTTTCAGAAAAGCGCTTTCTGAAAAACAAGAAGGAATACTTGTGAACGGCGAAGTCATCAATAATTTGTACTCCTAGCTTCTAGTCAAGAAGATCTGCAAACACTACTTGATAGTGTCGTTGAGAGTTGTAGGGAGGCAGGTCTTGATCTGAACATAAGGAAAACCAAAATACTTGTAATAAGTAAACAACAGAATATATAAAACCGTCTATATATGTAAATAATACCAAACTTGAGCAAGTTGATAAAATCGTCTACCTTGGACAGCAATTAAATTGTAATGCAGAAAATCAGGGCGAAATTAGATCCAAAATAGAGCAGACTAGAGCTGCTTTTAGAAGGATGTCCAAGGTGTTATGTAACAGAGACCTAAAACTGGCATTAAGGATCCGCCTACTTCGCTACTACGTGTTCTCTTACTTTATGCTGTCGAGTCCTGGACTGTGAATAAAATCGATCTAAATCGCCTTGAGGCTTTCGAAATGTGGTGCTATAGAAGAATTTTAAAAGTTTCCTGGGTGGAGAAGATTCGTAACTCCATAATACTTGAACGTCTCAGCAAGACTACTGAGATCATAAAAAGCATCAAGCAGAGAAAGCTGGAATATTTCGGACATGTAATGAGAGGTCCCAAATATAGATTGCTACAAAATATCATGCAAGGAAAAATAGCAGGCAAACGCAGTCCAGGACGAAGAAGAACCTCATGGTTGAAGAACTTGCGAGATTGGTATGGTGTAGATACAAGCATGCTATTTAGGGTGGCAGTGAATAAAATTAAAATAGCTATGATGGTAACCAACGTTCTGAAAGGACATGGTACATGAAGAAGAAGAAGGATTTAAATATCAGATGTCGCTATTTGCGTCTATACGAAGCCATGTTAGAGTTGCTTCCTAAGACAGAAAAGATTTATTTTCACGTTCACAACGACTGTGAATAACTGTTCTGACAAGCCCTATTAGGGTGAAATACGTATAAGCAGATACGCAGACGCACTATACGTGAAATCAAAACTTGACTGTCTTTTTCTTTTTATTCCGATATACTCTGTACAAGTACAAGAAACCAATTCGCTAAGGATTTTTGCTTAGTTGAGGAGATATGTCGTGGAATGCAAATTTTACATTCTCCTTCTCTAATACTTAACATCTTTATCAACGTCTGTTTTGCCTTGCACAGATTAAAGCAAAAATCTGAATTTGGTTTCAAAAATTAGTTTACGGATTTTAAACATTTTCTAGTTTAGAAAATCTCATTTTAAAGAGAAAGTACTTTCAAGAAAGTCGTCTGTTGAACATTTTTATCTATAATGCGTAGTTTTTTCACAATATTGAAATGAATGAATAAAGTCCCTTTTTTGCTGAAATGTCTTGACGGAGTAAAAGTTTCGATAACCACCAGATAGTACGCCTGTCTGTGGACATCCTCCAAATATTCCAGTTAAAAAAGAGCGCCCAGTAATTTTTCGATTTTTCAAGTGATTTTTCGGTTTCGTTTCATGTGATAATAAACTATAAACAACTTATAGATTTAATTTAATTTAATTATTTATTTCGATGAATAAAAAAATCAAAAAATAGTGTTAATTGTTGATGTAGATAAGTGACTTAAATGATTTATACAGTTGTATAATTGTTGTATTTTTGTTTATTTAATATTTAGCTATATCCCTAACTTATAATAGACAGCAGAAGGGGACCAGGGAGGAGAAGACACTCGTGGCTCCAAAACTTGCGGCAATGGTTCGGATTGTCATCTGCTGAACTATTCAGATCTGCCGTAAACAAAGTCAGAATAGCCATGTTGATTGCCAACGTTCGGAACGGACAAGGCACAAGAAGATCCCTAACTTATGCCTCGCAGTTTATATTAAAACAAAATTCAGTTTGTAGTTTTAGACTAAAATATTAATGTATTTAGAAGTCAACCGCCAGAGATTTTAGTAGAAAATGTCTCGTACAGCGTACAGATTCAACGATAGTCGGGAATGAACAAATATCAATGTTAGTGTAGTCTCCTTTAGATTTTGGTGATCAATTAATACTCTTATAAGTTTATTTAATTGTAGCTTACAAAAGGAATGAATACTTTAAACTTGAGCCCAGTTATCACAGAACAGGAGACTTTCAGGCTGGAAGTTTCGATGACAAAAAATGAATAGGAAGTTGAACATGCGAATCAATTCAGTAACAATTGTATAAATAATGGACAACTACTGATTAAAGAAGAACGAAAAAAACTTTATTAATATAAACTGCCTTTGTAACACGAGTAATTTAAACGCTATTTTAGTCGAGTTTATTGATCTTTTTGATTATTTATTAGTTAGGATAATATTCTTAATGTTTATTAATTGTTTGTTTTCAGATATGTTGACTACTTTGCCGGACTACTTTCCCACCACATCAAAGTAAATGCTGCACCGATGTATCTCACACACGTCACGGTGTTAGGTGCCCCATCATTCTATCAAGGTGGATGTAGGGCTTTCTTAAAATTGTACGAGGGGCACACTCCTGTTTATACTTCTGGTAAGTTGTAACTAGTTTTAATTGGTAGAAATACATATTTATATACACTGGTGTGCAAAATTAACCTGACACTAATTTTTCCTAAAAGCTGGCGTTTAAATACGTTTAAAAGTTCCCAATTGAGTATTATTTAATAATAAACAAAATTTTAAATTAATTTTATTTGCAAATTAAGAATTTAATTTTAATAAGAATAAAAAATTCAAAAACTTAAAAAAAAATTGCCTTGTTAATAGTTTTGGTACTTGATCTTCTCTGCTATGTGCTTTGTGTTGGCTTTTGTACAACAATTTGTATACTCCATTCCACGAATATACGACTGTTTTAAATTCGCTTTAAGGTGTCGACTTAAATGGTCCAATGTGCTGAATTGTACAATAGTAAATTCTCCCCATTTTTAAAATAATTTATGACAGATATACACCTTAGATTTAAATATGAAGTTATGATCTAAATATAGAATTGATAGTTTATAGAATAGTTGTAATTCAGATTTTAATGTATTCGCTGTGAGCCGATGAGTAGATTTGACAGTTTTCACCAACGCTGTTAGTGGCAGTTTTGTGCATTTAACTTGTAAACATTCAAATAATGGCGAATATGGATTTTTCAAAAAGAAAAATATATGATACATGTAAAAATACTGGGTACAACAGTCATTGTAAATTTTATTCATTTCCTGTTGCCAAGCATAAAATAGTTCAAAGAGAAAAATGGATTATTGCTATCAACGAGAAAAATAAGTAAATAACCTATAATGCAAACATGATATTTGTATGGTGTAAAATTAAAAAGCTATTATATTTTGAAACATTGCGTACACGCCCTGCATCCACTAAACCTTTTCCCTTTTTTGGTGTAGCTGGTTGAAATGGGATATCATGTGATATAGACTTAAAACCAGTATAATGTTTAATATCCATTTTGATAAAATTAAAACAAATTTAAGAGGTGGAGGCCATAAAACGAAAGAAGAAGAAGAAGAATTAACACAAATTGATATCTAAGCACTAAGGCCTATGCACACAAAAAATAACTGAGCAAAAACAGAATAAAAATGTAAAATAAAAACAAGAATTACAACGTTACAGAGGTAAAGGTAACCTTTTAAGCGTCTATAACCTTAAATATTTGCTTTAACCATTAAATATTTTCATATAAACTTCTTCTTTTTCTCAATGACCTCTTGCGTAAGTAGTCATCCAGTCGCAAGAACTTATATCTTAAATGTTATAATTATGATGAATAAAATAACAAGGCGTAATTACTTTTACTATTAATTCTGTGTATTCGTTCATTAATCAGTTTACCATAATATTTCAGTTCATTATTTTGTATTTTTAAATAAATATCTATTTTTCTCGTTTTGTCATATTTCATTTACACTGATTTTACAAGAAAAGTACAAGTTTCAAACCGCGAGAGAGCGCTACCGGCGAAACTCACAGCGAATACTCGTATAATTACTCTCATTGACTTTAGTATTGTAAACAAGTTTTTTTTTGAATTAAGTGATTTAAACAAAGTGTAACAATACTTAAGTGATTAAGTAGTTTAATTTATTTAGTCCAATATTCAATTAGTATTAAAATAACAAAAAAAACTTACTCTTACTCTTATTCTCCTTATCACCATTACAAACAAATACACTACACTAAACTCTCTCTTAACGGACACGTCTCTTCACCGGACACCTCTATACGGACGGTTTTTAAAACTAAAATCAGTCGGCGATTTATGAAACTATGTAAATTTTCGTTCCTTTTTAATATCTGTAATTACTCGGTACTTTAACTATCAATAGCCGCCATGTTATACCCGTTACTTTCGAAACTTTTAAGAGTATATCCACTCAAAGCAAACCAAAAACTAACAAAGTGGAATACTAGATTCTTTTTCTGGTTTCTGAACCATCGTTCTGCCAATTTTTTTTTTATTTATTATAAGAATAATATATTTCTTTTTATTACCGTTGTAG
Organism: Diabrotica balteata; assembly: GCA_918026665.1. Taxonomy (NCBI): domain Eukaryota; kingdom Metazoa; phylum Arthropoda; class Insecta; order Coleoptera; family Chrysomelidae; genus Diabrotica; species Diabrotica balteata. The sequence goes on from OU898282.1 coordinate 27,639,630, forward strand.
TACCTAGTAATAAAGTAATAAAGATACCCGGCTCGCCTCTTTGGTGTTTACATTTCACCGAAATCCAACCCAAATGGCTGATAAACACATTTTAACTTCATAGAGGTCATTGTATTTATTTGTAGAAGCGTTTACATAATTTTTTTTGTTATTTTCGGATTAATTTTCACAATAAATTTTGCGTCTATCTGAACATCTATTAACTGAAATAATTTTAGTTATATGTCATAGTAATAGAAGATCCTTTTTTATGGAATAATAATTAGACCAATTTACTTTCATACTTCTACTTGTACAGTAAAATATTCGTTGTAGCAATAATTCCAAACAGTCGTATATTCGTGGAATAACCTATAGAAGTCTTCAACTATTTTAAGGGTTGTTTCTTTATTGGTTGTAGGATGACGATTTCTATTTTTAATCTGTATTATCTGCCTTGCCCCCGTTCTTAGTCTTTTTAGTTTCAATACTTTCATACTTCTATTGTTCTCAGTGGTATGTTCGATTTGTTCTTGGTTATATTTTCGAGTGTCTTTGAATATTTCTTTATTTCATTTTTGTAGTTCGTTGGCTTTAGTTTCCGTCTCGCTCCTCATTTTTCTTCTTCTCTGCTTTAGTTGCTTGGTATTTTGGCTAATCTTCTCTTCGTTTTGAGTTCTAGGACAGAATTTATTTTAATTTTCCAGTAAGGCATTTATTAATATATTATTTAAGTCGTTTATATTATTTTTTGTTTCAGAACTACTAAGTATGTCGGAAATACATTGCTGAAAACGATCTAGATCTGTTCTCCTTCTTTTAAAAACATATCCCTTCTTAAACAAAAGGTCCTCTAACAGTGCGCAGCAGCTGAATGTTGAAATGGTGATTCCAAGTGGCCAGTTAATATTTTAAATTATTTTTAACAATAATTAATAATTTAAAAAACTACATAACAATAATAATTAATAATCTCAGTAACACAAACTTATAATCAGGGTAATATTGTTGGGAAAAATTTAATGCTACCTCAGTTTGAATGTTTAATCATGTTTAATAGCTCTATGTAATAACGGATATTACAAGTTTCAATCTTTTACTAAAGTGAAAAACCGCTTGAAAAACAGGGTAAAACATTTCGTGCTCTTTGAGTGCGATAATAGAGTCGCGTGTTTCTTCTTGTCCTTTTATTTTCTTCGCTTTGTTTGATAAACGAAGCATGATTGACAGCAGCTTTAGCGCCACACAAATAAATCCTCACGATTTTCTAAACCGATAAAGACTGAATAATGTACGTGGATTTAAATTCGCTTCGTTGGTTACGTTATTCGGTTGTATTTGGTTGCAAAATGTCAACGATTAATTGTGTTTACTAGACGATTAGCACATGTGGTGTCACTGTAGATGTTTTATGCACATTTTCATCTCGTCATATTAAGTTACAATACATTAGATTTTAAATTACGATTTAAATAAAAACGAATAATGTGAATTCCTGCGTATATTACAAGCTTTTATTGCTCATATTTGCTTTTTCGTTATAATTACGTTATATAAAACCAATATAACGATTTTGAGGTAATTTAAAGTACTGAACATAGTAATAAATAAACGGTAATATAGAAATTACGTACACAAACTTCACACATTAAGTATTTTTCGCCTAATATTTTAACTATATTTTCTCCCAGGTAAAAATACGATTTATCAGCAGCTGAACATGAAGCTACGAACGTATTAGAAGATTTATATAATATAATCATTTGCCAAAAGATCCTACTTAATATTTATTTTAGAAGAAATGGATCTACTAACAATAGAAAATTTAATCACAAATGAGATTATGAATTTATGTAAAAGAGAATTATGTGATGATAAATCTTCTTTTTCTTCTAGCTCAGCTTTTCCCTTTTCAGTAGTCGCTGTTCCTTACACTTATTCGAAATTCATTTCTGTCCATTACCTAAACCAGTGTGGTCCAACCTTTTAGACACTGCTTCTTCTTCTTTGGGTGCCGTGTCCGTATTCAGACGTTGGCCGTCATCATGTTTACAATTTCCTGAAACCTTTCTCTGTCGGCTGCTGCGCGAAATAATTCTTCTACTGTGAAACCACACCATTGTCTAATATTACGCAGCCATGAAAGTTTCTTTCGACCAATCCATCTCTTTCCTTCCACTTTTCCTTGTATTATAAGGCGAAGTAAATGGTATTTGGGTCCTCTAATTATATGGCCGAAGTATTCTGTTTTTCTCCTCTTTATGATGTTTATGAGCAGACGTTCTGAGTTGATCATTTGAAGAACATCTTCATTGGAAGTGTGCGAAACCCACGATATCTTTAGGATTCGTCTATAGCACCACATTTCGAATGCTTCTAACTTGTTTAGCATTGTGGTTTTTAACGTCCATGTCTCACAACCATACAATAGGATCGACCACACATAACATTTCAGGACCTTCTTACGAATGTTCATTGACAGGTTTCTGTTGCATAAAACTGGTTTCCAGGTCATAAAAGCCTTACGTGATATTTCGATCCTGGATATTATCTCTTCATCAGAGTCACAATTTACATTTAACCAGCTGCCAAGGTATTTGAAATGATTTACCCTTTCTATCTCTTCTCCATTAAGAGAAAGCAGACCTTGATCTATATGGATCTTTCCAACTGCCATCCACTTTGTCTTTGAAATGTTGATTTTTAGGCCTCTCCGATAACTTGCTTCACTGACTAGATTTAGTAATGTTTGGAGATCTTGTAAACTTTCTGCAAGAATGGCTGTATCGTCAGCGTATCTAATATTGTTGATTACTTCTCCACCTAGTCTTACTCCCTCTTGTCTGTCATCCAAAGCCTCCCTAAAGATTTCTTCAGAGTACAGATTAAAAAGAGTGGGTGACAAAACACAACCCTGCCGTACTCCACGTTTGATGGGTATTTTTTCAGTGGGACTGTCTCCAATTTGGATAGAGGCTACTTGATTGTAATATAAGTATTTCAGCAGTCTTATATCATAGTGGTCAAGTCCTGCTGCCCGTAGGCAGTCGAAAAGTGTATTGTGTTGGACTCTGTCGAACGCCTTCTCGAAGTCGATGAAACAAACATAAACATTCTTTCGGAATTCACAACTTTTTTGTAATAGAACGCGCATACAGAATAGTGCCTCTCTAGTTCCTAGACCGTTTCTAAATCCAAATTGCTTATCACCCATCTTACTTTCGCATAGAAGGAATACTCGGTTTTGTATAATTCGTAAGAGTATCTTCAGTGTGTGACTCATCAAACTGATTAGTCTAAAATCGCTGCATTTGGTGGGCCTGCTTTTCTTTGGTAATGTTATAAACAGTGACTCTAACCAATCATCTGGTATTTTTCCTTCGTTGTAAATTTTGTTGAAGAAAGTGGTTAAGCAGGCAATGCTTTCCTCATCCAAAAGTTTAAGTAGTTCGGCAGGGGTTTGATCTGGTCCAGGTGCTTTATTGTTTTTGGCTTGCTGTATTGCCTTTTCGACTTCCGAATTCAGTATATTGGGACCTCTGTCCAACTGGTTGTCATAGGCAGTATTTGGAGCATTTTCCCTAGAAGCATCGTCAAAAAGGTCAGTGATGTATCTCTCCCATTCTTTGCACTGTTGTTCGTGATCACAAATTTTTCCGTCCGCGCTTTTAAGTATGTGAGCATTTTTCTGTTTTCTAATTCCGGCAGTATATTTAAGTTTCTTATGCAGGTTGAAGCTGTCATGCTTTTTTTGGAGGTCTTCTATTTCTTTACATAAATTCTCAAGCCAGGATTCTTTGGCTTGCTTAATTTTTCTTTTTATGCGTTTATTAATTTCACGATATTCGATAATATTTCTATTTTTGTGTTGCCGTCGAACTTCCATCAGATCTAGAATTTCTTGTGTCATCCACTCATTTTTTGCCAACATGGTAGGTGTTTTCAAAGACTCTTGTACGTTCTCTAAAATCGAGTTTTGAATGGCATACCAGCATTCGTTAATGGTTCTGTTTTCGTTTGGTATATTTGATATTCTGTGTATTTTACTATTTATTTGCTGTGTTATGTGTTCGCGCGTTTGAGGGTTTTTCAGGGGGTCGAGATATATCTTACAAGGCTTAGTTGGCTTTGTTAATTTCTTCAATTTAATTTGTATTTTGGAGCAGAGTAAATTGTGATTTGAGTTTATGTCAGCGCCGGGGTAAGTTTTTACATCTTTAATATTGTTTCGAAATCGGTGGTTTATTAGGATGTAGTCTATTTGATTCCGTACTATTCTGCCTTGATGTCCATCTTGAGGGGATTTCCACGTGTAAAGACGCCTTTCTGGAAGTTGAAACCAGGTATTTGTAATGGCGAAGTCATTTTCTTGGCAGAATTCTATTAGCCGTTCACCTCTTTGATTTCTCTCTCCCAAGCCAAACTTTCCGGTGATGCCTGCGTCATCTTCTGTCCAACTTTAGCGTTAAAGTCACCCATAATTATTATTGCTTCGTGTTTCTTTGTTATTTTTAGCACTTCTTCTATTTGATGGTAGAATTCTTCAATATTCTGCTCATCTGCGTCAGCAGTGGGAGCATAAACTTGGATGATATTTATATTTACAGGTTTAGCATTCAGCTGTATTAAAATTACTCTGTCTGATATTGGGATGAAGTTAGTGACATACTTATTAATATGCTGTTTGATAATTATTGCTACTCCATTTCGATGCATATGGTCTTGATTTCCAGAAAAATAAACGGCGTAACCATTTGCACTGAAATTCCCTTTGTTTGGCCATCTTGTTTCACTCGCCTCCATGATAGTAATGTTTAATCTGTCCATTTCGGAGAGTAGATTTCTCAACTTACCGGCTTCATATAAGGTTGTTACATTCCATGTAGCCACTTTGTATGGATTCTTCAGTTTCATCATATGTCTAGTGATGTTTTCCTCACAGGGATTTCGCTGGCTAGCGACCTGGGAAGCCCTGTGGTTTGATTGTGTATTCCTTCCCCTGCCGGATCTTGTGTTCCGCAGCCCATGATCAGTAGTATTCGTTACACTCATTGATTCCATGATAACTTTACTAGGGATCATAATGGGGTGGTTTCCCGTTACCTTCCCCATCGCAGTATCACAGCCGCTTAACTCATAATGTGAGTGACGCCTGTAAGTATCTGGAATAAACCTACAGGATTTTTACTTCCCACAGCCTTAATCCAGTAATGACATTACTGCTGCCTAATGTCATATCCTCAGTTGATCCGCGGATACTTATTTGGCAATGCCTTATTAGACGCTGCGGGCCGTATTAAATTTGAAATTATTATGAAGGGCCAAAGAACTCGACTCGTTCAAAAAAATTTATTTTAAAAAATTTTAGTTTTTAATTTAAGTTTAAAGTATTTTATTATGGTTTACAATGTATATGTTATGTTTAAAATTTAACATAAAATAAAAAATCAATGGGATATTTGAGGCAAGGGTGTACCCTCTACTAACTTTTGCACATCTATATCTATCTATCACACCAGAGAATCGTTTTCCAGGCGATTACGTGTTTTAGATTGAATATGCTTTAAAGCAGAAAATGTTCTTTCACATATATACATACTACCAAACATTGATTATAGTGTCAACGCAAAGTTACGAAGTTTAGAAAAACGATCCTTGGAGACTAACTTTCAAAAGGTACTAATGTCTTCATTTTTCTTAGGTTGAAAAAACGAATCCGACTGTAGTTTCCATAGCTCTAGTTGGTAGTCTGATGATTGGTTCTGGATGTTGACTCCCATTAACTTCTTACGAAGCTCAAGATCGGGTTTTAGTGCATCAAATTCCGAAAACCTTTCATCGAATTCTCTTTTTATTTCTGTAAGAACTTTTGCAAACCTCGAGAAATCGACCATGGTTTCTTTTTGATTTATTTCGAAACACGCAGGAGAATGTGTGAGATCGTTTATTTTCATGCAGTTCTCGAAAAGATCAAGTTTTTGCGAAATGTCTCGATTTGACCAACCAACTGTGATGCTGTCTTATTTTTCCTCTGGAGTAGTTGTAGGTTTAATGTGTTCAAGTGAGAGGTAATGTCTGTTAAAAATGCCAATTCACGAAGAAATGTTTTGTTCTTAAGCTTTGTTATAAATACGTCCGTGTTAATAACAATTTCCTTTTCAAAAAACAGTAAGATCTCTTAAAGAAAAAAAATTTCCAAGGGATTTACCTACACTCAACCAGCGTATCTCTGAATGTAGGGGGACGTCCTTATATTCAGTATTTAATTCCTCCAAGAAAGAGATGAATTTTCGGTGTCGCTGAGCTCTGTTTCCTCCTCTTAAGCTGTTTACTATCTGTACTTCAGTTTTCATAGTATCGTTGATTTTAATTATCTTTCCGCAGAGAGCCTCTTGATGGATAATGCAATGAAACATAACACAGTTAACACCATTTTCACGCAAAGGTCCAGCCAATCCCGTTATGCGTCATGTCATTGTCATATTTTTAAAGTAGTTCTTATCGCTTTTAGCTAAAAATCTTGTTTCCAGTTTTTCTATAGAATTTTGCTTCCAGTCTGCGCAAGACTCTCCTTCGGAGGTGCCTTGTCCGAAGATGGGGTTTTAGTTGGTAGGCGACTGCTCAGGTGAGCATGTGGCATATTATTCATACTCTGGATGCTATGTCCTAGCATGTGTTCCTTTTGAACATTGTTAGTGTCTTTAATCTTTGTATTTTCTTTGTGAAAAAATGAGAATTAACTTCAGTTCATATATTTGATTTTCCATATAGGATGTTACTTTTATTTATATATTTTAATTAAATGATATTGAATAGTGAGTCCATTAGATACATTGTGGCTAATGACGCAATTTTTACATCACGCATGACAAAAAGTTGGCAATGAATGAAGTAATCCAGAAATAACCTAAATCAAAAGAAAACCAAATCAGCTCTTTTATAATCACACTTATAGTAATTTTTATACCATTTTTTAAATGTACTTTTTTATTTCAGGCATTTATTCTATATCAAGTGGCATCAGCCAATTCACAGTGAATGTCACAGGAGATGGAAGAAAAGGCTTACAACTTAGAGGAGATATTCTCATCAAATGTTACCACCGGGGAGAAGTAGGAAGAGAAACTATTTTTGCTTGTCAGTTCCATACGTGCGCTGTTTCAGATCACACCTTGAGTTTTACTAGACAAGAGTTAGATTTTGCTTGTAACGGTTAGTATAACTTTATTCTATAGATCTGTAGTATAAACGCGACTAGCATTGGTTTACGCTATTTTAATTGAAACTAAACGAATCATTTCACGAAATTTACTTTCCAATTCTAATCCTCATTTCTTTCTGTCCTACCAGGCATCATTCCCTAAATATTTTTCTGTGTCGGTATTCATACATGTTATTTACACTATACAGCTTTTTCTGCTTTTCATTTTCTTTGTTTAATTTGTGTTTTTAAGCTTTGTTTATGCAGTGTACTTGTGTTCATTAAGAGTATGACTTTGCTCTTTTAAACGCGTATTTTTTTATAAAGCTATGAAAAACGTTTATTATTTTAGGTATTCGTTTTCTTTGTACACTGTCAAATTAATCCATTTTTAGTGTCGTCAGTAATCATCCATTCCTTTACTAGTAGAGGAATGTTAAAAGTCCCTCGGCTGCCACAAAAAGTTAAACTAGGAGCATTAGAAGATGTGGCACACAAAGTTAAATTAAGACACGGGAAGACAGAATGTGCGAAGTCTGTTTGATACAACTGACATTAGAATTGCTTTGTAAAATGTTTAACAAGTGCCTACAAGGAGAAAGTATCCCAAGAGATTGGAAAGTCTCGTACATAAACTCCATCTACAAAAAGGGAAACAGGAATGACTGCAGTAATTACCGAGGTATCAGCATTACGTCATCCACTGGCAAACTGTATGAAAGAGTTCTGAAAGCCAGAATAGAAAAAGAAGCCACAGAGATCGAAGAACAAAGTGGATTCCGAAAAGGGAGATCTTGTGTCGACAATGTATTTACTCTCAAACATCTAATAGAAAAGAGATTAGCAAGAGGACTAGAACTTCATGCCACTTTTATAGATTTTCGTAAAGCGTTTGACTCCGGACCACTGCAGAGACTATGAACAACATTGGAAAACGCAGGTATAAATGCAGTATATATAAATGCCGTGAAAAAGCTATATCAAGATAACCAAGCTTATATTAAGGTTGGAAACCAAATTTCCAAGGGTTTCACCCAAACAAAGGGTGTCAAACAGGGCTTTTGTCTCTCCCCAACCCTATTTAAAATATATCTTGGTAATGCTTTAAAATATTGGATGAGAAAATGCAGCCCAATGGGCATATGGGTAAATGACACTCCTATATACACAATCCTCTTCGCAGACGACCAGGTAGTTCTTGCCGAGGACCTACAAGATATGACGTACATGATAAACAAACTAATAGGCGAATTCAAAAAATGGGTATTAGAGGTTAATACCGAAAAGACACAATACATGAATATAGGAGGCATCGGTCAAGACATGGAAATAGAAAGCGGATTAATTAAAAACGTTGACCAGTACGAATATCTCGGAGTTACACTAAGCGAAGACGGAGAGACGACAAAGATATAACAAGAAAAATAGGAAAAAGGAAAAAACATGATAAAAACACTACATCCGATCCTGTGGAATAAAACTTTAACGAAGAAAACAAAGAAAAATATATATAAGGCTATGATTCAGCCGGTGCTGACGTATGGGTCAGAAGTGTGGGTCTTTAACAAGAATATGTCACAAAAACTCCTCTCAACGGAAATGATGTACTGGAGAGATGTTCCGGGTTAACTTTGTTTGACCACATAAGAAATGAAAACATAAGAGAGAGAATGAAAGTAAAGAACACAATAATGGATACGATAGCCGAAAAACAATTAAAATGGTATGGACACCTGAGACGGATGAACGAAGAAAGGATACCACGAAAGGTTTGGAACTGGAGACCTACACAGAGAAATAAAAGGGGAAGGCCAAGAAAGAAATGGATATCCAATATTCATATAGAAATGGAAAATAGAGGTCTTCAAGAAGGAGACTGGGCCGATAAGAAATTATGGCGATTGGGATGCGAGAAGCGACAAAATTAAAGTTGCAAACACTCGCTATATATATAGATACAACTGCAAGAAACAAAAACTAGGTCTAATGGATTGGAGTGATTGACTGTTTCAGCTTCTTAGCTACAAAGTATGTAACTAAAGTCTACATGAATAGGCCCATTGTATGCAGGCGTTTATTAATATGTCCAGTAAGGAAGCCAAACGATTATGAGCTAATTTCCACTTCTGTTCCGCAGTACTTCTGTACCCGATTAGTGAATGTTCGTAAAATATACATTTCCCGCTTCAGTTCGAAAGCCCTCATGTTAAGATATATTCCACAGTTCAAAAATTTCTCCCTGAAATACAGAAGTGAATTCTTCTAGTGAAATCGAAAGGTTTATATTTCCACCACTACTGTATATTCCTAGACCAGACCTTTCTACAGTTTTAGATCCGTCTGTGTACAATGCATAGCCCCACAGCCTGTGTCTGGGTTGTGTGTTTCGTCTGTCCGATGGATCAGAGTATTAGTCGCTTTGGGCACCATGTCACGCCCCAATATGGCCGATTCCATTACGTCGAAAGAATCTGCATTACATACTGTCATAGTTCTAATTTTATTCGGTAGTAGTTATTAGTCATACGCTACTTTTAAATCCACATTAATTTACAAATGATTTAGCTTTCAATTCTTCTTTATTTCCATCTGTTAAATCTTCTTCTTTTCCGTAGCTGTCAAATCTCTTTTTTCCGTCTGTCAAATCTTCTTTTCCTTTGTAATGTCTTCTGTCATTTATAGAGTATGATATATGATATATTATATTATAGAGTATTATTTTGAAAACAAAAATAAGTCAATTAAAAGCAAAAGGCTGATCTCGAGTTCCTAGGAGGTCTTGTTTTAAAAAATAGGGGATAACGAATACGTATATTAGATAGAAAAAATAGTGAATATTGTTTTCTAATTTCAGTCTTAGAAAAACACGAAAAACACTTGGAAATGTGCAGCTGACTCTCTAGATTAATAAATTCCTAAACAATTTCCTTAAAATTGATTTTAGTGTTTATCTGTAACTCTTAATTTCTGTTCGTAGATCCTAGATTTCCCTTGGACGGCGCTGTTGAGCTTCATTTTTCACCAGGTCCAGAAGGGCGGCATCCAGTACCGGCTCCAACGCCTGCTGTACCTTTCATACATAGTGACGATCCTGTAACGAGAGCAGATAGTCCGCTATTGGAGGATTATGAGGACTCAGAAGAATATGATGATGGTAAGTCCTGTATACTTTTAACATTATAATTATAAAACAATGAAGGGTAGATTTTTAAAAAGCTTATGAGATCTCTCAATTTAGACAACCATCTTTGCATAAATTTTCTTACCTTGAAGTTTTTATTCCTAATGTTGCAATTTTTGTATTTTAATGTTATCTATCTTTCTCTCAAATTAATATTCAGTTTTATAGGTTTGAATTTCTCTTTTCTACTTTTGCAGACGCTGTTTAATTATAATACAATTATTTTATCATTATAAGGTTTATTCTGTCCGCCGTTTTCGTTTGAGTAGTCTGCTAAGGTAAATTTTCAAAACTGTTTGGTAAACGAGGAGATAAGTAGAAATTCCTTTTTTGAATTAGTACTGAATAATGATTTAGGAGTAGAAAATTCCTTTGGAAACCAAACTACGTATCATGCTGCAACATTGTCGTGTATTGTAAGTTGTTTATTTCAAATGGTTTTAACATATTAATTTGCTACTTATATTCTTTACTAAGTAATCTTCTACTAAAACAGTTCTGCTTTATACTAGAACTGTAGCTTACGTTTTGTGAAGTAGATCGGAAAAACGGTTTTATAGATTTTGACAAAATGTAAATTCCAGCTTCACATAATAAAAATAATAAAAACAAGGATGGGATATCGGAAATAGACAGATGGAATTAGGTAATATTACATTAGGATACGATGAGCATAGAGTGGCCACCAAGATCTTTTGACCTAACTCTATTGGATCTTTTTTTATGGAGTTAACTGACTATGTTACTAGAAAAGAAATAATATCATTTTGAAAATATTAACATTAAAATAAATTTAGCTTTAATTACTCAGCAATGTTTTAGTAAGGTCTGTTAGTATTTACTATCAATTTGTTACGTATTTTCAATCATTAGTTTGGATGTAATAACTTGAGAATTTAATAAATTAAATAATTTTTAATGGCTTAAAACAAAACTCTTGTATCACTTAAAAAAATTGCAACTAATGTTCTTAAGTCTTTCAAAAGATTTTAAATAAGGTGTCTGAGAATGTAAGCCTTGTTTACATTTTCATTGAAGATCAGGCTGGATTCGAAACCTACAATTATATTAAAAATTGACCTGTTTGATAATTTAGCTGATATCCTAAAAATATTATTGGAACCGTGCAAGTTCGGAACAGCTATACCTGGTGTCGTAAATCAGCAAAATTTATTGCGCTTTTATGTTAGATCGAGGTTACCGGATAACTGTCAAGGACGTAGCCCCAAAAAAAGAATAGGAAGAAAAAGTAAGATTGAGGTTATGTCAGTATGTTATTAAAAGGTAAACGTTGTATGTAGTGTAAATACAAATAAATATATTATTAAATTACAGCATTACTGTTAATATGGATGCAATAATAAAAACTGGATTTGAGAAAGTAAATCACCAAATAACTTTTCAACCAAGCACTGACTCAAAGGGAAAAGCTTTAGTAGTGGCAAATGTCAAAAAAGAATGGAAGAATTATGTGGAAGAATTAAGAAAAATAAATTACCGTACATAATGCTAAGGCATAAATTAGCAAGTTAAGCCCATGATATCATCATATTGGTTTGAACAATTAATTCTTTTCCTGTAAACTTTTGGACAGCGAATATATCTTAATGCATCTTCAGAAAAACTTGAACTTGATGCATTTTTGTAACCTTCAAAAAAATTAAAATTTAAACATTAAACTTGATTTTTGGGTTAAAAAGTGAGTGTTATGAAACTAAAATTTACACTTAAAAGTGAACTTTTTATTTATTATATATTTCAAACTGACTTTAAAATCGGGTGCAAGAATAATGCGTAATTTAGGTTATGTTACTTATGCTTTTTATGATATAAATCCACTTTTCTCTTTGTAGTAGCTTTGTGCTTCGAAATTGGAAACGAATAAAACTTAAATTGACAATTTTTTGTTGTATTTTTATAATTTATAACACAGCATTTCCTAAATCCCATTTTCTTCAATGACAGAAAGTTTAGATAAACAAACGAATATGAAATATGACAATTGACAATATGAATTTATGAAATCTATGACATGTGCAGTAAAAAATGCAAGATTTCTCCGCTACTCGCGCACGATCGTTTCTCGTATCCCCTCCAAGTACTTGCACGTCGCCAATAGGGTAAAATTATGTGATGTTAGTGAATAGGGGTAAAACTTATTGGGAAGTTTTTACGGCGAGGTACAAACCACTAAAACTAAGAAATAGGTTTCAGAATTTGAAGATTAGTGACATATAACTCATACATTGATTTAATTTATGTTACATTAAAGTCAAATACATATTAACTAAAACTGTGATGAAAAAAATTATTCAGACAATGCTTTTTAAAACCAGAACTACATAGTTCGACAAGACAATTAATTCTAAAATTTCTTTACTCTAAATACAAAATAAAAATAGTTTAGCAATACAGTTAAGGCAGAAGAATGACATACATTTTACTTAAAATTATCCTAAATTAAAAAAATATATAGGCACCAGGGTGTTTGTGGAAAGTCATAAAGAGGAATATGGATTGAGGAGGATAAAGAGTTCATTATGATCATGAGAGTATGCTAATTGGATGATGTTAGGCATGCATTTAGTTCGTTCGCAGCAGTTAATTGGAGAATAATTATTAAATAAGGAACAGTCTGACAATATAATTATGGCTCCACCAAAAATAGTTTTAATTGTCAAGAATATCTTTCAAAGTTCTGTCCAGTGTCTGTAATGGCCTCTTATGGGGGCCAATGTACATTCGCCATAAACGATTAATTTACATACCTATAAAATCTTTGCCATTGTGCTTTTTTTGACGATGTTGCAATCTGGCATTTCATTGATTTGTATGTTTAATAGTAATTTCAGGGCAAGCCTGCAGTTCGTCCTTTTCGAATAAAGTTGCAGATATTCCAGATGAAGCCAACGGTAGGGTTACTGCGATCTGATCGTTGCCTATAGTTGGCATTAAATGAAAGTTTATATACTACGAAGGGAAATGAAAATAGAACTTAAATAAATGAAAATTTAATTTAAAGAATAGTGATTAAACAGAATGTACACCTAGTTAAAAGAAAAGTTAAGCGCCAACTATTTTTAGAAGGAAAATAGTGAAACAAAACAGAAAGTTAAAAAATTATTAAATGATTAAATTGTAATAAAATAATTATTTGAAGAAAAATAACAATCATGTGACGTTACAATATAAATAAAAACGAGAAATAAGAGATCTCTGTAACATCCAGGACATTTTACGATAGGGAAGACAAAGAAGATGGGAGTAGAACTAGCATTTTATACGAATGCATAGTGAGATTAGCAAGTAAAACAGGCATGAGACCACCAGGAAAACAATTTATACAAGGGCGAGAAAGTCAGTAAAATATGGCTACACCCTTAAGATCGGACAAGAATGTCTAAGGTCTAATATAAACAGAAGAAAAATATAAGTTAAGAAGGGAACTGAAATTATTATGACATGGCTAGGATGCCGAATGATGTGGGTCCGATTCTCACTACAAAATTCAAAAGTTTTCTCAAGGTCGCGACTTTTGTATAGTACAATTCGTCTACTCTTAGTTTTTCAGAGTCGACATTAAACTGTAGGTCCCATATACTTATGTACACTTACACAACAGATGCAGAGAACATGCCAATACTCAAAATTGAGCATGGCATCTTAAGATAGGTGTATAACGCCGATCAATATCTTAAGAAACTTACCATGAATAGTAGACTCTTACTATACCGACTTAAAAGACCAGAACGCTCTTTTGTAACAATTTAATCGAATAATCGAAAAAAATGTTTTGCTGTCAAAATAGTACTCTCAAGTGAGTATTTGATTTGTTTCCACCCTGTAAACAGTATCTTTCGTGACAATCAGATACAACGTAATCTAATTAGCTATGCGTTGAGATTGCACGATAGGACTTTTCCTGAATATTCTCAAGAAAATAATGAACTGCCCCTAGGCTGGATGCAAATGCACACCTGATAGTAGAGACCGTATAATTTCCAGCTTGAAGACTACACTGCAAAAATTATACCGTAACCAAACGCTTATGTACTACCTCCCTTGACGATTTTTTCAGTTCTTCATTGTTTAATCATTTGAGTGGTCGTGTATTCACTAGTATTATTATGGTAATAGGAATAATTCAGCATACAATTAATGAATATTTCTAGACTGATTCTTAGATTGAATACTTTATATAATAGTACATAATACGGTATATACAGTATTTCTATTTATAATTGAGTCAGTGAAAATGAAAGTGGCATAAGTCAATTTAAGACATGTGTGAGGAATAGAGTGGCTGTTAAAATCGTTTAAAAAAAATCAAATAGAACGATATTATAATACAAATACCTGAAAAATGTCAAAGTTTAACTGATCAATCTAATCTAGAAATATGAATTCTACATCATCATCATCATCTTGGTGCTACATCCCTTAGAGGGTCTCGACCTTCTCAAGCTTTCTACGCCATTCTGTTCTGTCTCTTGCATGCATTTTGCAGTTGTCGACTCCGATCTTCTTTGCATCTTGTGTTACCCCATTCATCCACTTCAGCTTTGGTCTACCCCTCTTTTCATTCCCACGGGTTGCGCTGTTAGAATATTTTTTATCATGTTCGATTCGGGGGCCCGGGCTACATGTCTTGCCCACTGCAGGCGGTTTAGCTTTATTATATTGGTAATATCTTTACCACCAAACGTATACTTGTAGATATTCTGCAGTTCAAAGTTATATCTACGCCTCCATATTCCGCTCTCACAGACCGCTCCGAATATCTTGCGTAGCACCTTTCGCACATCTGTTCGCAATTACTATTCGCCTTTTTATTTCCTAAGATGTGTTATTCTTGGGGTTAATCGATGTCCCTAGATATATGAACCCTTTGAGTGCTTCGAAGTTTTGGTCATTGATAATTAAATTTTCGTCAACATTTCCAGCTCTTGTGTTTGTATTAGTCGCCATCAATTTGGTTTTATTTTGATTTATATGTAACCCCATTCGTTCTGCTGCTGCTACTATCTCGGTTAGGATTTCCACAGTTCTCGCCCTGGTTCTTGTTATAATGTCCACGTCGTCTGCATATGCTAGAATTTGGACTGATCTATTAAATATTGTTCCCCTGCTATCTAAATTAGCGTCTCGTACAACTTTTTCTAAAGCAACATTAAAAAGTTGACACGCCAACGCATCTCCCTGCCTTAACTCCCTATTTCAAATGGGGTTGGCGAGTCGTTTTGAATTTTTTCTGCTGATAGCATCTTCGCCATTGTCACTTTTATCAAACATATGAGGTTTTTTGGAACTCCTAACTCATTCATAGAATTGTAAAGACTTGGTCTTAAGACACTGTCATATGCCGCTTTTAAATCGACAAAAGTATGATACATATCTATGTTAAACTCTTGAGCTTTTTCGAGGATCTGTCGTAGTGTAAAGATCTGGTTAATGGTTGAACGTCCACGCCTGAATCTATTCCGCGGTAATTATTGCATTCTAGTTGGTTTACCTTTTTTTGTAACGGGCAAATTAAGCCTAAGCTCCATTCTTCAGGCATTTGCTCCTCAGACCAAATTTTACAAACAATTTCTCGCATCACCTTGGTGAGCTGCTCTCCACCGTGCTTAAATAACTCTGCTGAGATGCCATTGCTCCCTGGGGATTTGTGGTTCCTTAGTTTTTCTATAGATATTTTCACTTCATCTACCGAGGGGTGTTCCACGAGTTCCTCATTTCGGTATTCCAGCTCTATATTGTTAGTAGCTTCCCTTCCAGCAAATCTCGAAAGTGCTCTACCCATCGTAAAAGGATATCCTCTTTGTTGGTAAGTACGTTACCTTCCTTATCATTACAATAGTTGATTCTTGGTTTGAATTCTTTTCTAATAATATTTATTTGATGATAAAACTTTATTGTTTCTCCGTGACTCATATGGCTTTTCAGCCTTCTGATATGTCATTTTCAGAGTCTCATTTCTTTTTTCGGTGTTACAGTGTTTTGTAATTATATAACAAGAACATAACATATAAATAACAACAATAATAATTATAATTGATTTTCAAAAGTCCACAATGAAATATAACACAACGAAAAAACTGACTTTAGAACCAAGTCACAAAAAAGTCAATACTTTTACATGGAAAGTTCTATTCTACATAAAAATTAAAAAAAAAACAACTTCATGATGAAAAACTGCCAATTTCTGGCCTCTGATACCAAAACCAGTTTCTCTTCCAAATTTTGTCCAAATATAGTACAATTAAACCTGCAATAATTTGCCCCCTTCGGCAAAAAAATCAGGATGAAGAACTTCTAGAACCAGTCGAATTATTAAAGCAAATGACTTACAGTTTATGTTTCCTTCTATATAAATTTTCAGACTTCTTTAGCACACGTACACCAAACATTTTCACTCGACTCTTTTTAATTCTCTTCCAATATGCCCTCCGTTATATTTTTCTCGTTCTCTGATATTCCTTTGACAATTCTAATTTTCACTGTCAAAACTATCTATGTGCATATCCAATAATCATTTTGGCTTTTTTTAATTAATATTTCCAATGCATTGAAACACTCACACCATTTTTGAATCATTTCTATATATTTGAATAAAATTTTCTACAAGTATTAGAATATTTTACCATTTACACTAATTTTTGCAGTGTCCATATACCCATGACACTTTCATATGTGTTGTCTTATTCTAAATGTTGCGTAAAATATTACCACAATTGAAAAATATTGATTTTTCCAATTATATTATACCGTCGGGCATACTGCATTTGATTTGTTATATCTGCCGTTAGAATACGAAATCACACCCGAAGCAAAAAAGATTATGAAAGTTACTGACATACGGAGATAATGTTCGTCATATGTTCGATTACAAAAAATGTTTGGAGCAAATATCTATGAAATTCATTGAACAATTAGTTAAGCTCAACTTACACTAACTAATCTCAAAGAAACAGTTTACGTTAAAATTAATTCCGATGACGAATAACACAGTGAAGAAACTTTAGTACCTTTTTCACTGTCTTCTTTTTTGTCTCCTTTCTATTTGTAGTCTTATTTGAATTCGTTGTTTTTTTGGTCATTGCTCTGTTACAGAATTTGCTAAAAATAAAAAATGGTTTTTATTTTAGTACCTAGAACATACTTAATGAGCATTTAGAATAAATTGGTCTTCTGTTTCCTTAAAGTTTTTCACAGTGGGTTATGAAAGATCTTTTTTGTATATCTTCCAATTAACTCTCATTCAGCTAATAGGGGCACAAGTAAAGGGTGAAGTTGCAAGAAAAATGCGACATTTAAATTAAGTGACATAAAAGTAATTTCCAGAAGCCATATGGATGAAGGAGAGCGATCATGCTGATGTTCTTCAAAAAAAGGAGATAAGAAAGACCCCAATATTATCAAGCAATAAATGTATTAAATACAACACTCAAATTGACAGCAAGAATAATAGCGGCAAAAATAAACGAACGAATATCTCAGCAAGAGGAACAGCAAGGATTTCGGACAGGAAGATCATGCACGGATGCAGTTTTTGTAATAAGACAAATAAAAAAAAAGTCGCTGGAATACAACAAACCAGCATATATTATGTGTTTGATAAATTTGAAGAAAGCGTTTGATAGAGTGAGAATTCGGGACGCGATACAATTATTATATGAAAAGAGAATATCACTGGATTTAGTAAAAGCCATTGAGAATATATATAAAGATAACATAGCTATGGTAAGATATAAAAGAAAACTATCGCAACCTATCAAACATGAAACTGAAAATGCGCTGAGCGCATTAATATTTAATCTGATAATGGGCGAAAAGGAAATAAGGATAATATGCCACTTGGCATTTTTTGGTTTCGGACGGTCCGCTACCCAAAACGTTACGCTGGTCCATGGATCGTATTTGCGAAAGTAACAGTGACAGAAAGTGAAGCATTTTGGATATAGCGTTATTAAAATAAAGGAGCAGTCGCTATGATATAATAATGGTCGCTGCGGACAAAAGTGGTTATTGTTATTAGTGGTATGTGGGTGCAGCAGAATGAAACGTGACTAAATGTCACTGCTACATTATTCCAGCTGAAGCAAACTGCAGCTGTGACGGCGTTGTAATACAAAGTAGCAGTTCGTAAAATAGCAACCCACCAGAAAAGTTATTTTTTGTTGTCATATCTTTTGTAAATTTCAAACTTCCAACTTTAAAAACCACGTTCATGAGATATAATTAATCGTATAATTGCAAATATCGTTCCATTATTACAATGACAAAGAGAATTGCAGTTTTTAGTATATGGGTTTTACCTCATCCACATCGAGGATTTCATCTCTTTTCTTGAGTGGTGCAAATCGAACTTGAGACGTTGGAGCTTTTGACACGTAACGAGTGCATGCCGTTTACGTGATAATTCTATCTTTTCGGCGGCCCTATTATAATCCCTCTAAATTCCTCCTTATGGTTAAAGGTATGTCGGTTGATTGATTATACGGTTCTTATTCTTATTCTAAGCGACGAATCTTTTATTTCAATTACGTTTCTAAATACTCCATTAATAACCTTGTTTATATATTACCTTCTAAAATGCATTAGTACGGATATTAAGAAACTAAAGGTTAATTGCAACAAATTTAGAATAAAAATAACTTAATTTGTCATGCATCTAACATTTTCCCAGCAACAAGTTAGTATATAAAATATGTATACAGAATATCAATCGTTTAAATTTAACTACAAATGTTTGACCTTTAAATTCTAACGTTTCGATATTTGTATCAAACAAATCGGCGCCAATGTTTACATATCTCGGTATATTGGCAAACGCCCCCGTTCATCTGGATTTCAAGATCATGAGAAATATGTGCAGAAATTATGTTTGCCAAACAGAACCGGAATCAGAGATTCATCTTGTTTTGTTTTTTATCATCTTGAATTTAAATGTATCATCTTTATTTATAGGCGAGCGGTTTACCCCTCAAAATACGCTTAAAAACAGAATATACCGACTAAAATTCTTTTTGCATTTCTAATACACCAAACCTTTTTTATTCGATTCTATATATTTTTCCAAGATGAAACGTATTTTTTTTAAATTTTTACAAATGGGCCGGCAATTGTTATTAACAAATAACTTATACCAAAAAGCAATTTCACCGAATTGCTTCGGAATCAATTGCTTTAGGTGTATCTCATCAAAATAAACACTTTTTCTCTCTTGATAATTTTTCGAAAAATGCTTTCTTTTCGAGTTATTTGTATTTTTTTGTTGAAAAAATGCCTTAATTAGTGATTTTTGGGATTTTTTTTCTTAAAAACTACTAAATGAATTGCAATTCTACAAATAGCTTTATAATCTTTAAACCGTCGAGTACAAGTTATAATATTTCGACAAGGATAATTTTTTCTATCTTGCTAAAAACGTGGACCCAAATATTTCGAATATGGCTTTCGAGCAGTCTACCGCTAAGTGTGTACAGCGGTTGCGGCGATACAGGTGTGCGGAGCGTAGAAATATTTGTTTAAATTTAAAAAATTGATTCAATACAAATATTACGTACAATTTATTAAAAAAAAAAGATATTTCTAATTATTTTTATATAGACATATTATAATTAAAACAATTAAAATTAATTTTTTACAATGCTATAATAATGTAATTTTTCATTTAATATACGTGGTGGCTATTTTCTAACTTGTACTCGACGATTTAAAGATTATGAAGCTATTTGTAGAATTGCAATTCATTTAGTAGTTTTTAAGAAAAAAAATTCCAAAAATCACTAATTAAGACATTTTTTCAACAAAAAAATGCAAATAACTCGAAAAGAAAGCATTTTTCGAAAAATTATCAAGAGAGAAAAAGTGTTTATTTTGATGAGATACACCTAAAAAAATTGATTCCGAAACAATTCAGTGAAATTGCTTTTTTGTATAAGTTATTTGTTAATAACATTTGCCGGCCCACTTGTAAAAATTTAAAAAAATACATTTCATCTTGGAAAAATATATAGAATCGGATAAAAAAGGTTTGGTAGATTAGAAATGCAAAAAAAAATTTAGTCGGTTGATGTTCTGCTTATAGGGGTAAACCGCTCGCCTATTACATATTACCGATATACTGTACAACTCTGCAAAAAAGTAAATTAGTGTTGCAACAAAACCGTTGTCGTTGTAATTAAACCACTATTAACAAGTTTGGCAACTATGCTTTTTTCAATATCTCTTCGTCCATTATTCATTTTATAATTATGGATGTCTTGGGGAATTGAGTATTCCTTACCGGCATAATTGTTCAAGTTACATACTAAAGTTTTCAATAATTTGTGACTAATATTGATGGGGGAAAATGGGGGTTAAAAGTCAGCATGAAGAAAACGGAATATCTAGTTATCAATTCAGATGCAAGGTTTGAAGTGTTGATAGACGAGGACGTGGAAATCACACAAGTGGAAAAATTTAAATATTTAGGTGCATTCATTGATAAGAACGGCTTGGGTGAAACCGAAATTAAACACCGAATTAATCAGGGACGTAAAATTGTAGGATGTTTGAACTCCTTATGGTGGGATCCCAACATTTCCAAAAGGAACAAAAAAAGAATAGCGCAAACGATGGTTGAATCAGTTCTTTGTTATGGCTCTGAAGTATGGACAATTAATGCAGACCTGAAAAGAAGATTGTTGGCAGTTAAAATGGATTATTTGAGAAGAAGTGCTAGAACATCAAGGCTGGAAAGGAAAACCAACGAATCTATAAGAAATCAGATGAATGCTACAGATACGGTCATAGACAGAATAGAAAGAAGAGGTTTAAAATGGTTTGGGACACCTGTTAAGAATGCCTGACGAACGTTGGCCCCAAAATGTCGTGACAATGACAGTCTCGGCTGACAGAATTAGAGACCACGATAAAGCATGAATCGTACCCCTCCCACCCCCATTAAGATTTACCATAAGGTCTCGCGGATCTTGCAGAAGAATCTTGGTGTTGTTCTTCATTTTTTTCTATAAATTCTGCAGTCCTCCTTTAAACTCTCTGTGGTATCTGGTTTTCTGACAGTCTTCTCATATGTTCTCACTAAATTAATTGGTTATATTCAATAAGTATCTAAGATGTTATCTAAACCAACATTTTTTTCTGATCCCTTTATTTTTGATTATATCTAGATTAGTACTCACCTTTTTTAGTACACCATCTCTATAGTCTTAATTTTTCAAGCTTAATTTTTATTTAACTTCCACGCTTTCTTTTCATAAATTATACTGCTGTTCTCTAAAGGTAGTGAATATTCGCGTTTTTTGTTTTTATTTATTGTTTTATTCTAAAGCACTGGAAGTACACTGATAAATGTTATGAATATTTTTCCCCACTATTCATATCGTCCTTATATATTGTGTTTTATGGTTTTGTTTCGTTGTAGATCACATCTTGCTATATACATTACCATATACTGAGCTTTTTTATATTTACGCTGTTTTGAAATACTTCTACCACTCTGCTGAACATATATACCAGAGGAAATTCCATTGTAGTATGTAACAAAGAGACGTATGTGTATTTAATAGTTTATGAAAAAAATTTCGATAGCATATAATATGGTCAGCTATTTGAAATACCACAAAAACCGGAGTTGATAATCTAAACATACGAGAAATAAAAAGATTATATTGGAAGCAGAAGACAGATGTAGAAGTTGGCAATTATACAAGTAGAGAATACGAAAGACAACGAGAAGTAAGACAGGGATGGATTCTATCACCATTAGTGTTTATTTTATATTTTGAAATCTTTAAGTAAATTCCAGAAAACTATGCATGTGGCATAAAAGTAAACAAGAAATAGGTCAATAATATCAGCTAAATTTAATGCAATAATCTGTAATACCTGCGAACTGTGTCAGCGAAACAGAAGGAAAAATCAGTTTAAAATAAGTGTACCTACGCTTGAAGCCGTCAACTGAGCTGACTCTATGAGTGGCAAAACCGGTGTCAATTGTCAGTGTCCAATCGCCGGAATATTAAATCGAACATTAAACCTTGTAGATGTTTCCCGCCAGAAGAAGAGATCAAGTAACAAAAACCCGTCTTAGATTAGGTCATACCAGTGCTACACATAAGTTTATAATTATAAAAGAATCCGAACCGAAATGTGAGCAATGTAATGTCAAGCTCTCGGTGAAACATATTGTTCTAGACTGCAATTATCGTATCCCAACCGGCCTAGAGAAAGCACTTGGCGCAAATTGTTCTTTCGCAAATATGCTAAATTACTTAAAGGCTATTAATTGTGTAAATATATAATATTTAATAATATAAAGATTTCCTTCTCGCTAATAACCTTCGAGAACACTACTAATAACCTCAAGCGAATTTATAAATAAAAAAAGAAGCCTTTTAGATTTATATATAAAATATTTTAGGCAACTTAAAAAAAACTAAACCAGCACTTGTTACATTGTCAGTTTATTATTACCGCTACAGTATTGTATCTTAAATATGTCTTAAATGTATTTTAAATATTTCCCCCGACCGCAAAATCAAGTTTAATTGGATTTTTACTCCTTTTTTGTGAATGGCCGAGTATATTATGCAATCGATTCTCGGCTAGACCGGATGCGCTGGCAATAATCCTAATCTACCGTGAACACTGAAAATAGATCCACTAATTCTTTTTCTTTAAGCTAGAGTTGCTACTAAAAGAGCGGAACAGATTCTTCAGAACTTATATGTAGTAACTGAACGTAATTAAATTAAAAAAATGTTTTAAAATACTGGTTTAAAACTTTGAGCCAAGAAAAAGAAAGAACCATTCGAATGTGAATTTAGTTAATTCGAAGATGAAAATAAAAACGGTTATGATAGTATATCGTTGTGGTATGTCTTTATTATACACTCTATTTATTGGAAATAAACTACAAATAGGCTGCAAATAAATTCCTGAGAAAGTATGAGCAGCTTTAGGAAAGACGGAGCAGGTTATTTGTGGTGCTTTCGTGGTTTCACCGCATTTAGTAATTCTGTTTCCTAAAGCATTAGGAGAGAGAGACAAATTGGTTAACAGGTCTATCTAATAGAATTATGGAAGTTGGACAAATACCAGACGACTGGAGAAGCAGTGTATTAGTATCTATCTACAATAACAAGGACGGTGTACAACAATGTACAAACTACAGGCCCATAAAACTACTTAGTAACACTATGAAAATATGGAAGAGAGTAATTGACAGACGGATACGTGAAGAAATCGAAATATCCAATAATCAGTTTGGCTTTATACAAGGCAGATCAACAACAGACGCAATTTTCATTATAAGGCAGTCGATGACAAAATACAGGAATAAAGAAACAGACCCTCATATGGTATTCATTGATCTTGAGAAAGCATATGATTGGTGTGAATCTCGGAAGATTGTGTGGTGGACAATCATTAAAATAGGAGTCTCCGGTGAATATGAAAAGATTGTGAGAGACATGTATGAGGAAGTAACAACTGGCATTAGGACAGGTGTGGGAGAGATTGATAAATTTCATGTGAAAGTAGGATTGCAATAAGGGTCGGTGCTTAGTCCTTATTTATTCTCATTAGTTCTGGATCAAATAGCAGCGAAACTACAGGGTAATATTCCGTGTTGCTTAATATATGCTGATGATATAGTGTGTAGTGTTAATAGGAAATAGTGACAGAACAAAAACCGGAACACTGGAGACAAGCTCTTGAGGAAAAACGTTTAAAACTTAGTAAGACAAAAACAGAGTATTTGGAATGTTCATTTAAAGATGGAGTTAGTACAAAGATAATGATATATTTGGATAGTGAAATGATTGAGAAAAGTAATAGTTTTAAGTACCTAGGTGTCACAGAATAATGAGGGAATAGATGAAAAATCATGCAGTAGAATTAGGGTTGTATGGATGAAGTGGAGGAAAGCGAGTGGTGTGTTGTGTGACAGAAAAATTCCAATGAAGCTGAAGAGAGACTATAAAACAGCAATTAGACAAGCTATGATGTACGGAACTGAATGTTGGGCAGTTAAAAAGAAAGAGGAACAACGAATATATGTGGCGGAATTGAGATTGCTGAGATGGATGAGTGGAGCGGCAAAAAAGGATAAAATTAGGAATGAGTATATTAGGGGAAGTCTAGGGGTGGCTCCAATTGTTGCCAAAATGAGAGAGCATAGATTAGGATAGTTTTGTCATGTTTAACGCATTGACTTGACCCAATACGAAGAATTTCTGATCTGCAGGTTCCTGGAAGTAGTAGAAGAGAAAGACCAAAAAAGACCTGGGAGCAATGCTTGGACAGGACATGTCGGTAAAGGGTATAAATATTGATATGACTCAAGATATACACTTATGGAGAAATGTAATTAGGGAAGGTTACTCCGCATAGGGATAGAAGCAAAGAGAATGATGATGAACTGGATTATTACTGATTTGATTCACAAAATAATTTATCATTATATTAAGATTGGCGATGGAGTCCATTAGCAATCAATTGACTTTTCACTCTTCAACCTGTAGGATCTTTTGTATATACCCTACATCCATGTTTAGTCTATAGGTTCTAAAAGGATATTTCCAGATACTTAGGTGTTCGCGAAGAATGGCCCTACAGTTGTGAGATAATATGTTCATCCGTTTTCTCTGCACTTTAGCAGAATCTAAATCAGCAACATGTAGAGCAACTTAAAGACTATATTTCTTAAAAGATCATCAACCACTATTGACCATAGTAGAAGTAATAAGATTTTGCCTTGAAAAGAACTTTTTATTTCTATTATTATGGAGATCTGCTTTCGTATGTAGATGATTATATTCCTAGCACTCAACATAGATTGAATCCATTCAACGATGGAAGGTGATATACCCGGTTTCTATTGCGCCATAATTAATTGACTAGTAAAATATTATTAAATGACTATATGTCTATCTTGTTCTTTAGGTGCCATGTCCGTATTCAGACGTTGGCCGTCACCGTGTTTACAATTTCCCGAAACCTTTCTCTATCGGCTGCTGCGCGAAATAATTTTTCTACTATGGTACCATACCATTGTCTAATATTACGCAGCCCTGTAAAATTTCTATCGACCAATCCATTATTTTCCATCTAGTTCCAAACATACAATAGCGTGTTTGTACTCGACGAGACTAAGAACTAAAGTTGTCAAGATAACTGTATTTTTGATTACTTAACTTTCATTATTATCATCATGGATGAACTGCAGCTCTTAGAAGACCTCAAACTTCCCAAACTTAGTATGCTATACTTATCTCTGTACTTGAATTTTCCAGTTGTTAGCACTACTTCTCTGGTGGTGCGAATCAACCGTTATCCCTATCCACAAAAAAGGATTACTCACCATATACAGCAAATACAGAACCATTGCAAAACAGAAATCGGAGACTAGCAATTTGGAAAGACCGAACAATAGGAATATTAAGCCCAGGCTGGTCTATGCCCTTATTTTTCCCTCAGAAGAACAAGGACTATGGAACTATTTATCGTAGAAGAAAAAGTAGACAGGCGAAGAATGAAGACTCTGGTGGTAAAATCTCTTCATAGAGACGTCTGTCTGGCAGAGGATCACTGCCAATGGAGACAGCAAGCTAAGAATAATTATAGTCTTAACACGCCTTGACAAGGGCTCAACGAATTAGGATGAGGAGGCACTACTTCTTAGCATATTGCGCCTCCCTGTGTTACGAGTGCCACGTTGAAAAGAAGTTAATTCCGTTTATAACTTAAACATCTTAATATTGTATCATCAAAAATGCAATTGAAAATTAATTTAACTATGGAATAGTTAGAACAGAAAGCACTGATGATGAAATAATCATTCCGAAACGTGTTATAATGTAGCCCGATAGGGTTTTTATATTAATATACCTTTTATAAAGGATTTTTTAAAATATTTTTTTATGCATAGTATACAGCTGACTACACTAAATCATTTTCCTTGTGGAATTATTATTAAGGTATTATTAAGATAAAAAGTTTTTTACCTGAGTAAAGTTTTATGTAAAGTAATGAAACACGTCAACCCGTTCTCAGCCTTAAGCTGTTGACAACATCTCTACTGTGCGGATAAAGAAACGTCACAAACAGTTTATTACCAGGATTCCGCAATATATTTTAAAGGCTTTTCTTATGTATTAGAAACTTTACTGCTTGCAGGAAGTTTTTATCGGTTTTTTTTTATTACCCTAATAATAAAACCCAAATTAAGAATGTATCCGAAAAGTTACAGGTGTTAAGTTAAAAAATTAAAGGAATAATAACTGTTCTTTAATGATGCTTAAAAAAATGGTAACTTAGTATTAAATAAAGTATCCTTGGATTTGTGGAATAGACTTTCCTAGATACAGTTTTACAGATCTTTTTCATTTCATTTAATTTTTTATATATTTATTAATAATAAAGTTATGACAACTTAAAATTTTAACTAGTGGCAATTATAATCTTTTTTCCCTGTTAAATTTCTTATTGTACAAATTGGTATAAACGTAAGACGTACCTACACCTGAGAAAGAGCTAGTCAAACCCCAACGTCACAAAGTCTTTTTAATAGTTATACGACTGAGATCTCATTTTATTGTTGAACTATTGGCATCCAATGATCTAGGTGATAACTTTACTGTTATACAGGGTGTTTCAAAAATGTATGTCATAAATTAAATCACGCATTCCGAGGACAAAAATAAATTCCAAGAATACAACTTATCTTAGTACAAAACTGTACACAAAAAAAAGTGACAGCCCTTTGAAGTTACAAAAAAAAAACATTCATACCGACGGGCCGACGAAAATACCGTCACCAAAAAAAAGCGACACATCACTATCTAACAGGCCCAGTATTTCTTCCCAATACCTAATTTAAATTGTGATAATTATTTGCAGCTCTTGGCAAAAGATTTACAAGAGTATTTGGAAGAAGTGAATATTGCAATAAGGCTAAATATGTTGTTTCTACAAAATGGCGCTCCACCGTATTACAGTAATGAAGTCCGGGAATACCTTGCAGGGATCATGACGCACCTATTTCTTGGCCACCCAGAAGTCCAGGTCTTAACCCATGGACTTTTCCTTTTGTGGGTTTATGAAACAGAAAGTGTATTCTGTAACAATAGAGGACGAACAACAATTGAGGGTTAGAATAATTAAATCTGCAAATCAATTTCGTCAGAAAAATATGATTTTTCAGAGCGTTCGGTTTTCCTTATTAAAACGATACCGAATGTGTATTGAAGAAAATGGGGGTCATTTTGAACATTTATTGTAATAGACATTTTTTGTACTTGTTAATTCATTTAAGCCATTTATTTGGGTTAATGCTAATGACATAGGTCGGGAAAATCCGAAAAAATCGATTTTTTTCCAGTTTTTTAAGAAGTTTTTTTTTTAATTCAACTTTAAAACGCATTTTGATTTTTGTCAATAGGTGAGATATGGTTACAATTATTAGACTAGGCAACAATGGCGCCACCAATTTGCTCCACTAGTGACTCAGTACGTCACGGGAACCCGACCACCGGAAGGGTAACATGACTGGTGGCACCACCGAGTTGATGCATTATGTTATATAGACCCTATTAGACTAAAGCAACTGGTTACGTCAACAATATTTCATTTGTATAAAATCAAATAATATTTTTCTATTTCCAAGCAACAAATTAAAAATAATGTATTTTAATTTGTGTTTTGATAATTATTTTCATCTTGGAAATAAAACCGTCAAATATGTTATTTTTTAAATAAATTGTGGTTCATTGTCATTTAATTTATATATATATATATATATATATATATATATATATATATATATATATATATATATGTAATTATAATTATAATTCGTAGGAGATGATTGGTGAATACCAATGTGGCTTCAGACCAAAGATGTCAACTATAGACAACATACCTATTTACAAACAAATCGATTTCAAACAGGCGTTTGATGGAGTAGATCGATAAAAGATGTTAAAGCAACTATCTATGTTATGGATACCCAATAAGTTGGTTAAACTTACATAGGAGTGACTTTGGAGAGTTCCAAAGCTATGGTAATAATAGATGGAGATATGACGCAGGCCTTTGATATAGAAAATGGAGTTAGACAAGGTGATGCCTTATCAACAACACTTTTAATCAAACTTTAGAAGCTGTTGTTAGAAAACTGGATATAAACGGCTGCATTAATACAAGATCAATTCAAATATATAAATGAAATATATTATATATATATATATATATATATTATATATATATATATACATAAATGAAATCAAAACAACAAAATATATGGAGTGCACAAAATCGAATCAACATGGAAATCTGAAGGTATGCAACCATACCTACAAATATGCCTCCTCTTTTCCCTACCTAGGCTCAATAATAAATAACAATATCAGTCAAGAAATACAAACATAAAAAGATTTTTTATACATAAAAAGACTTAATGAAAAGTAAGTTACTGAATCCTGAGTCTAAGCTTAGAATCTACAAAACAGTAATTAGACCAGTAGTCACATATGGATGTCAAACGTGGACCCTCTCAACCACTGATGAAAATCAACTGAGAATATTTGAGCGCAAAATACTAAGGAAGATATTTGCACCAACCCAATGCAGCGATGGTTCGTGGAGAATTAAAATGAACCACGAGCTGGATGAACTAATACAGAGCGCAGATATTGTTAGATTTGTAAAGTCATCAAAACTAAATTGGATTGGTCACCTAGAAAGAATGCCAAATAATCGAGCTGTAAAATTAGTCCAGAGATGGAAGTCCCAAGGAAATAGAACAAGAAAAAGGCCCCGTAAACGATCGATAGACGACGTAGAGAGGGATCTTTAAACCATAAACATCAGACAGTGGCGAAAGAGAGAAATTTGCCATACTGATCGCCAACCTCAACAGATAAGGCACTTAGGAGGAAGAGGAATGTATATAACGTCTAATAACGTAACATACATTATATGTATATGAATTTTCAGACTCCTTCTCACCCTTCTTGTCTTTTTTAATAAAAGGGCAAGAAGAATCAACGACTCGTTTGATATCATATTCTCAACTAAACAATATTGACTGTTCACTACTAAACGTATTAATTTTTGCAGCTTGCAATTATCGGACACCAGTTCCCCATAATTTTTTGTGCTTTAATTTGGTGGTGCCACTAGTTGCGCCACCAATTGCGTCACCAGTTGCCTAGTATAGCGGCCATAGTCTTTTTTAATTAGTATTTTCCAATCACGCATAATCTCTTATTCATTTTCTTTAATTTCTCTTTTATTTTGTCTTTTAATGGCGTTGGAAGCCTACAGCTCAGATTTAGCAGTTGGCTGTTGTACTTTCTGCATGCAACATTGGCGGTCAAGCGCCACTTACTGTCACGTTCTGGCGCCTATCACTTTGGCGCATCTGCTATCACTTCACACTGTCATCATTTTTTATTTCTTATTATATATATTTATATATTACACAATATTTTATTGTGTATAGCTTATTTTGGCAATCCAACGTCATCCATACGGACTACATAACCAGTAAATCGAGGTATCGGCAGATTAGCTAATTTTGAGATGTGTTTTTTTGAACAATTCGTAAACTTCCATAACGTGTTAGTATAAGATGATTTTATAGATCTTAATATTCGGTTGTCTTGTTCAGCAATTAATTTAATTACCATTAATTATCATTAATTTAATTAAAACTACTATAAGTACTTAGGGGGCAGGTGTTTGAAGTCAAAACAGAAAATAAGAAGGAATACGTTTAATATTTAAAAGTATAGTAATCTGTATCCTTGGAATAAATAAAATATAAACCGATGAATTGTAAAGTGCATTTTTAATCAGCGACGTTCTGCAATAAATATAACTCATCATATTTCATCTAGTCCGTTACAATATGTTTGAAATAAATATAGCCATGACTGTTATATTTAGTATCCGATATTAAATCATTAAACTCAACATTTTAATTGTTTTTTGCTACAAGTCCAAGTGCTACGTTGCCAGCTGTAGCCGATTTCGTCTAAATATAACAAAATTTTGGGCGTTGAAGAAAATCGTGTGTTGATTCAAGAAAACTTGAGAGTGCAGTTTATTTCTGGCAAGTCCGAGTCGTCGGTGCCTATTTTAGAGTTGAAAGTAAATTTCAGGAGTCCGAGAAACTACATTTCAACGAGCGTTTTCAGTCAACCTGCTTGTCTTACAATTTTCTTCTATTTTTCGTGTAGTTGTGTAAGGTTTGGGGCGTAACTCTCCGGTTAGTATATTTAGGTGGAGTTGTAAAAGTTTCCGGAAGTTTAGTTGCTTGTTTTTGAGTGGAGTTGTGTGCAAGAGTCAGGAAGTTGTTGTTAGTGAAGTGTGTGGACTAAGAGTTTAAATTTCTCGACACACGGATAAATAATTGACAACACCAACTTGCGTAAGTACTTACCAACAGTAAAATAAAGTGCTTTATAAAATTACGGGAACACGATATAATTTTTTTGATAAAACTATTATTAAAATAAATTCAAACAATTTTAATAGACATGAGCTATCATTAATGGTTCCCAGTGAGTACCTAAATCAAAGGGAAAACAGTCTCAAAAGGACTGCCAACTATATAATCAAACAATTGGCTGTAAATGTATGAATTATTGTAAAAATCCAAATATTCTTTAGTTTTAGATGATGCATTGTGAAAATATTTAAAAAACACGAGTAGTTTCCCTATTTAAATGAATACTTGAGCCTACACATTTACTGATAAGGCTGTGCCCTTTCCAATCTTGCGAGTACTTTCGTCCTTACAGCTTGATACCTGTTGGATAATGAATTTGTATTTACTGATTCCTTTTTTTCTGTTAATGATGCTTATATAAGTCGTTAATAAAATTGTTAAATATAAATATTTGTGCAATACAATTAAAATATAATCATAAAAATACCTTTTGCCTCTGTACTTCACTAAAACGATTAACTTTAATTAGTTTACTAGCAAAAACTCCTTCCTTCTGTTTATAAAAACAGGCCTTTCAATCAAAAACGTCCTAACAACCGTTTCTATCTCCTGTTGGCTGTCAGTCTCTACTTAGCTATGAAGTATCCCTCCCGAGGAATAGTAATTTGTTAGTTCTTTCAAATACTGAAAACTTTGTATAGTGCTAATTCTCCAACTCAGGATTCAAATAGTGGCACTGTTCTCACTTTCATTTACACGAGTTCTCACAAATTAAAATTTTCTTTTGCCGTTAAAAAAAACTACCGGCACTATATTTGTTTTCCAGCATTCGGTGATCTTTCGCTTAAAATCAAAGAGCAGATGCCGATCCTTTCGACTTCCAAATATGTCCTCCAATCTGCCAATCTCTTCCATAATTTCTTTTTAACCAATCAAAACTCAAATTCTCTTTCCTATTCAAAAAAAAAACAAAAATACAGTTCTTAAAAATCTGAGGCAAAGAGGCAAAACTGAAGCAGAGGTTGTCCACCAACACGTTGGACTGACGATCTAAAACGTTGTCATAGGAATTGGATGCAAGAGGCACAAAATCGAAATAGATGGAAAATTATGAGGGAGATCTATGGAGGAGTATCACCTAGCCGCAAACCTTTATCTCTTGCCGTACTGCTCCACCATAGGCCGATCAGATACCAGCATATTCTAGACTAAGCCGCAGATTCATTTAGAATTTTAAACTGCTGCGTTAGACTTTTTGTTTTCTGTACACCGAGCAGTGAAGCGAATAAGAAGCCAGCCGCCCAGCCCACTTGGCTATCCGATCGATGATGATGACATAAGGCAAAAGAAACTTTCTACCTTTAATGATCTGTTTTGTTAATACTTTGTATATACTTACTCTTCTTCTACTTCTACTATCTTCTTCATTCGTCTAAAGATCTCTTTATTTGTGATTCGGTCAGTCCACGAGAGCTTAAATATTCTTCGATGCAGCCACATCTCAAACGCTTCCAATCTCTGGAATATATCTTCGTTCAAAGTCCACAATTCAACACCATAAACCATTCTTCATTTATTATGGTGCGGAGGTAGTTGTACTGCTTCACTCTTTCTATTGGCGTTTGGTGGACGTAGAGTGGACCGTCTGATAACTTTTTCTTCCTAAATATATTGAGCTTTGCCTTCTTTCGGTTTATACTGAGTCCATATTATTGACTACGGTACGTGATTTGGTTCATAAGGATTTGCAGGTTTTCTAAATTGTTTGCAAATACAATGGTGTTAACTGCATATATGATGGTAACCGTTTAGTAGAATGTCTTTTTCAATTTAGTGCAAATCTTCACTAAATATTCTTCCAGAGTCAAGAAACTACAGCTTTGCCTCCCACTACTTAGGATTTTTACATATTCATGTGTTCATCTTTAATTCTGAGATTTGTAGAAGAGGTTTTCAATAATTCTCGGACGTTTGTTGTTAATTTCTGCTTCTTTTAGTATTTGTATCATTTTGGGGTGTCGGTCAGATAGCTCTGCGGGCTGTGCGGCTGCCTCTCATGCGCTTCACTGTCATATGGTTCAGTGGATGTGGGATCGAGTCCCAGCTCGTTGTACAGAAAACAAAAAGTCTAACGCAGCAGTTAAAAATTTTAGATGAATCTGCGGCTTAGACTAGGATATGCTGGGATCTGATCGGCCTATGGTGGAGCCGTACGGCAAGAGATAAGGGCTTGCGGCTCGGTGACACTCCTCCATAGATCCCTACCGGACGGGCGTAACGCCTAAAAAACCGGATATATCATTTTGGGGTACTGAACTAGATCGTAATCAACCAGACAAGCGTATACGACGCAACTGATGCTCCACATCTTTTGGAATAAAACTTTTACTGAGAACATTCCTTTTCTCGTATTAACAGCATTTATGAATCGGAACTTGTTGGTAAAAATTCAACTCCTATGAAATCTTTAGTAATAGAGAAATAGTTTTTAGATGACTCATGAGGTTTAACATACAGTGTGGATATTAAGTCCTACCCCTCCTACAAGTCCTACAAAGATGAAAAACGCTCGGACCTGTCAATTTTTATTTTAATAGAGGTATTTTATAACATAAACAAAATTGTCACCTCTTTTATCCACTTCACTTGACAGCTAACCCCTCAGATTCTTTAAATAGCAATGGAGGTCGTGCGACAGTTCGTTGGAAAGGGTTTGAAAAGAAGAATTCAAAAATGTATAAGTTTAAAATTTTGTATGGCATAATGGTTTTTTATTTAAAATAAAATATACAAAAAATAATGTATTACATTACTCCTATTACAAATATTACATATATATATATATATATATATATATATATATATATATATATATATATATAAAGTTGGTGGTATTCTTGACTGTTGATTTAAATATAAATTATGATTTTTGAGGATGCAGTCAGTTTATTTGGCCCACAAGACAAAGAAAACTCTTTGACTTACTGTCAAGCTTTCGAATTTTATTTAATTCTTTTTCAAGACATCTATAAAAAGAAATATAAATTAACTAGTTAAAATTGTTAATTGTCTTACTTACTAGTCATGAGATTACAGTCGTTACTATTATTATACTTTACAAAACAAACCATTATAAATATATTAAAAAAAAATTTTTATTAAAAATAACTATATTGTCACTATATATGTCATTGTCATGGTTTGATTAATGGACATATATGAATGAAAATACAGTTACTTTATGTGGAAAGCAAAACCAGTAACAATAGTTTTTATTATAATTTATTTAATTGTCTATAAAAAATATAAATTAATCCAGTCAGCAGTTTGGCTTAAGCACATATGAATTTTTAATGTTAGGATGTCAATAGAAAATGAGATCTTGACGGTATTTATTGATATGTTACATACAAAAAGTCTAACGCAGCAGATAACATATGTTACATATTAACATTTATTGTTACATATTAACATATCAATAAATATATATATATATATATATATATATATATATATATATTATTAAATTATCCTAAAGAAAACTTAAATTACTGCAGAAGATGCTCGAAATGCTCTCCATTTACCTCCTGGCAGAAGTAGATTCTTTGTTTCGTTGCCTCCTAACCCTTTGAAGGGTCTGCATATCCTGGTGATCTTGGTGGCCATTCAATAAATCCACGATGTCGAATCTATCTTCTCAAATACAAATTATTTAAAAAATTTCGAACGCGAGCATCGCAATGAGGCGGAGTCCTTGTTGCTGGAAAACAAAATCTTGGGTAAATTCTTCTGGATTGTTTCTAATCACATCATTAATTGCAGGAATTATTTGTGTTTCCAATAGATTAAGATAGTTTTTCTCCGTTAAATTGTCTTCGATAAAAAAAGGGCCCATAATGTGATAATGTGAAATTCATGACACTCTCGAAACAATCGAGGGTTTCGTCAGACCAATATCTTACATTTTTTGTCGATGTACATGACCATTTAAATATAATGTAGCTTCATCGGTAAAATAAATATGTCTTAAATAATTTGGATGTTGTTAAATATGATTATCCATAGTTTCACAATATTGCAGTCGTCGATCTGGATCATCCTCTGTCAATTCGTAGACCAGTTTCATCTGATAGGGATAAAAATTTTTGCTTTTTAAAAATGTTTAAGACGTCCTGTCACTTACTTCGCATTCGCGAGCAACATTTCTAGTTGAACTGGATGGATTTACCACAAATTGAGACAAAATATCTACTTGCTTTTCCTCAAAAGTCTTTTTTCTACCATCCCGTTTCTTGTTTTCGACAGAACCAGTTTCACAAAATTTGGTGACAAGTAATCTATAGTAATGTCGATCAATTAGACGATTCGGAAATTAATCATTATCATTAAATATTCTCACAGCTTCATGGTAGTTACGGTCTGCTTCACTAAATGTTAAAATTGCTTCACATTTGTCTACTAATCTACGAAGTTATGCCATTTTGATTGTTTTGACTTTTGAATACTAAAAATTTACAAGTTACCACTAAAGCTCACCAAAACTGAAGTTCTTTTCAGTATTCTTTCCAATCAACAGTGCTAATTGCTTGTTTTTTATGACAGTTGTCAAAAACTAGATACGCTAACTAGATTATTTAAAAAATTGTTCTAACCACAATATGTTTTAACGACACAAAAGAATTTATTTTGCAAAAACATAATTCGTTATAAACGTTCAAGAATAAAAATTAAATAAATTTTGTTATACCGAATGTCCCATATTAAAGCAAAACCACTGTACCTACTTTTGTATTGTTGTATCGCAAAGTGTATCCCCAAACAATAAATCGTTATTAACAAACAGATCCTTAAAGTTAAAGTAAAGTGTGATAGATTTTAGAATTCTTCTTTTCAAACCTTTTCCAACGAACTGTCGCACGACCCCCATTGCTATTTAAAAAATCTGAGGGGGTAGCTGTCAAGTGAAGGGAATGAAAGGGGTGACAATTTTTTTATGTTATAAAATACCTCTATTAAAATAAAAATTGACTGGTCCGACCGTTTTTCATCTTTGTCTTAAATAACGGAGTTCACTAGAGGGGGTAAGACTTAATATCCACACTGTATAGTACTCTTAGCATTTCTTGGCTCCTGGTTTTTTCGAAAGTGCAACAAACTCAGACTTCAGCCTTTCTATTAGTATTTCTTCAGAATTGGTTGAATATCTTTATGATTATTGCTATAACTTAGTTCATGCAATCGTTATAGCAATATTACGTACCTAAAATTCCATCACACCATTTGGATTCCATTTGGTATCCATTGGGTATATTGTCAATTTACCATTTTATTATTTTTAATTAGAAGACATCCTTTCCTTGAAACCTCCTATCTTTTTAGTAAGAAAATATGCACAATGTATTATTGTTCAATTTCTGAGAAGCTGGTGGAAACAATTTGAGATGAGAAATTAAAATAAAATTTAAAATTAAATATAAATAGGCAAAAACTTTTTTTAACAGTATTTATTAAGAAAAAACATATATTCCTCGTATTTTTTTATAAAATAAAACTCATGATATCTTTCATTTGGTTACATTTTTTAAACGTGCAAACTCCAATCAGAATATATAATACCTAATATGTATAAAATTATTTAAATATGTTTTTAATTGGAAGTGTATATACAAATCATTTATCATGTGAAAACAATTATGTAATTGTTCAATTATAATCTCCACCCTAAATAGTCGGCTTACTTAGGATGTCTATAATAAATTAAAATAGTTAAGAGATTTTTTCCTTCTTAAGCCAGAAGCGATTTCTTTAATGTTTGCCGTTCTTTGTTTAGAGGTTAATTACATAATTACTTTATTGAATTATTCAGTGACGTGCCAGTTACTTTTATGAGTGTTTTAGTATGTGATAAATCGATCAATTTGAAATCCAGGGAGGCTATTGAAATTTAAAATTATCAAATTTAATTTGAAAGAAAATAGTCTTTATCTATTATTTATCTATTATTTATTCTATTTATTTATTATCTAACAACAATAATAGCCATACCTAAAAAGTCTAATGCGAGACAATGCTCGGAACATCGCACCATCAGTCTCATGTGTCATATATTAAAGGTCTTCTTAAAAATCATTCATCGGAGAATATATAAAAAATTGGAAGTTGACATCGGACCCTCTCAATTTGGCTTTAGTGACGGACTAGGAACTAGAGAGGCACTGTTTGCTTTTAATGTTCTAACCCAACGATGTTTAGACGTAAATCAGGACATATTTGTGTGTTTCCTAGACTATAACAAAGCATTTGATACAGTAAAACATAGGCCACTGATGCAAATACTGGAAAATAAAAATATTGATACAAGGGACATGCGAGTGATAAGGAATCTATACTACAAACAAGAAGCTACAGTACGAATTAACAGCTCGATATCAGATAGAATACAGATCAAAAGAGGTGTTCGGCAGGGCTGTGTGTTGTCTCCAACCTTGTTCAATGTCTACGCGGAAGAAGTTATTAAAAAAGCTCTTATGAACGAAAAAGCCGGAGTAAAGATCAACGGTCACACCATTTGCAATATCCGATATGCTGATGATACCGCGCTCATAGCAGAAAATATTGACGACCTACAGAGATTACTAAACAAAGTGGTAGAAGCAAGTGAAGAATTTGGTCTGTCACTGAATACAAAGAAAACCATATTCATGATAATTACAAAGAAACGTATCAATAATATCAACTTACATGTAGGACAGAATCTCATTGAACGAGTACAAAATTACAATTACCTCGAAACAAATATTAACGCGTCAATCGAATACACCAGAGAAATAAGAATAAGAATAGAGAAAGCCCGCTGTGCCTTTAACAACATGAAACAAATGTTGTGTAGCCGAAACCTAAGCCTAACTGAAATACGAATGCTTAAATGTTATGTTTTCTCGGTCCTGTTATATGGGGTGGAGGCGTGGACACTAAATAAGCAATGTATGGGTAAGCTGGAGGCATTTGAGATGTGGGCGTTCCGAAGAATCTTAAAAATCTCCTGGAAGGATAAGATAACTAACCAAGTTGTATTAGACATGATGAACAAATAAAAGGAGGTCGTATTGAGTGTTAAAATGAGGAAACTACAATACCTGGGACATATTACACGTGGGAATAAATATCAACTGTTACAACTAATTATGCAAGGAAAGATTGAAGGTAGGCGCAGCATAGGAAGGAGAAGAATGTCATGGTTGAGAAACCTCAGGGAGTGGTTTGCTTGCACTTCCATACGATTGTTCCGAGCGGCAGCCTCCAGGATCAAAATTGCCATGATGATAGTCAACCTTCGTAGCGGAGATGGCACGTGAAGAAGAAGAGTCTTTATCTAAACTTGGGTATGGGTCTCAATATTACAATATTTAAACTCTTTTCGCAGAAGCAAAATATATAAAAAAATTTATTAGGACCAGTCCACATAGGCAGATGATCAGTGATCAACCGGAGAAGCGACAGGAGGTCCCGCTTGACCTTTAAAAATATCTGTCGCAGAAGTGGGTTAAACGTTAGGAAAAAACAATATCGGACCACAGCCTATATACTCTAAATACTTTTTCTTCTTTCATTGCCATGCCTGTTTTCAGGCGTGGGCTATCTCCATGAAAATTTTGTTGAATTTATCCCTGCACAGAGCAACTGCTCTACTCCTTGTTCGTTGCAATGTTGTAAGTTTCGTAACCATAAGAGTTTTTTACGGCCTATCCATCTTTTACTCCCAGCTGTACCTTGGATAAGTAAGCGAAGAATGTAATATTTATTGGCTCTTATTATGATCGAAGTAGCTAAACTTTTTGTTTTTGCTGACAATATTTAGGATATCGTAATCTTTGTTTAGCTGTCTCAGGACTTCCTTATTACTGGTATGGCTGGTCCAGGAAATTTTGAGAATTCATCGCAAACATCACATGTCAAAGCTTTTATTTTATATTTATGGTATTTATGCAATGTTGTAAGTTTCGTAACCATAAGAGTGTTTTACGGCCTATCCATCTTTTATTTCCAGCTGTACCTTGGATAAGTAAGCGAAGAATGTAATATTTATTGGCTCTTATTATGATCGAAGTAGCTAAACTTTTTGTTTTTGCTGACAATATTTAGGATATCGTAATCTTTGTTTAGCTGTCTCAGGACTTCCTTATTACTGGTATGGCTGGTCCAGGAAATTTTGATAATTCATCGCAAACATCACATGTCAAAGCTTTTATTTTATATTTATGGTATTTATGCAATGTTGTAAGTTTCGTAACCATAAGAGTGTTTTACGGCCTATCCATCTTTTACTTCCAGCTGTACCTTGGATAAGTAAGCGAAGGATATAATATTTATTGGCTCTTATTATGATCGAAGTAGCTAAACTTTCTGTTTTTGCTGACAATATGCAGGATATCGTAATCTTTGTTTAGCTGTCTCAGAACTTCCTTATTACTGGTATGGCTGGTCCAGGAAATTTTGAGAATTCATCGCAAACGTCACATTTCAAAGCTTCTATTTTATATTTATGGTATCAGTTTTAAGCTCTAAAGTTTCACATCCGTAAAGGAGATTGCTCCATATCTAACATCGTAACCGTTCTTTTGTCTTGCCATGTAGGACCTCACAAAAGATGTTTTCTGAATATAGATTAAATAGCAGGAGTGACAGAAAACAACCCTGTCTTACATCGCGCCTTATTGGTATGCCGTCTTTAACTCCTTTGCCTATGTGTGTATGTTTTTACGAAATTCACAACACTTTTGTAACAAGATTCTCATGCAGAAAATAAATTTACGTGTCCCCAGCTTACTACTGAATGCGAATCGTTCTTTCCCATGTTCTGTTCGTACATAGCGTAAATTCTATACAATAGTACCTTCAAAAGGATTTTTTAAAGTATGGCTCATCAATCTAAACAAATGGAAGTCATCACATCTACTAGCTCTGTTTTACTTTCTCACATCTCTAGCTCACTTTATAGTCTTTAACTGAATAAGTTGAGGAGGGGGGAACTGTTTGTCTTAAGTTGGTCATTCAGAATTATGTCTGTATCTTTTAATTTGTTGATTTCCATAGATTCTAATAATAGATTGTAATAAACAAATTCGTCATTAAAAGAATGATTATGGTCTAGAAGGTGAAGTGCGTACGTAGAGTTTGTTTTTCTATTATTGAAAGCCCTTTTATGTTGTGCTATACATTTGATAAAAGTTCTACCAGTTTGGCTGATGTAAGTTTTGTGCAGTCACCACATTTAAGTTTATATACTCCGCTATTGTATTCCCTTTTCTTTTGGCTCTTGTTGTTCTTAATATATTTGCCTAAGTTGTTGTTTGTTCTAACAGCTGGTGTTATTCTTTTCTGTTCTTTTAGTTTTTTAAGTAAATTAAAATCATCATAAATGTTTTGAAGGTGCTCATTTTCATTGCAGGATTTCGTATATCTCCATATCTCGTTTGCCGCTTTTATCTTTTTGCGAATTAAACGATGCGTTCTTACGTATTCCTTATGTTTGTTGTTCTTAAGATTTCGTCTTTTAATATGTCTTGTGTATTCTTATTCTTATATATATATATATATATATATATAATATTCTTTCTTTGGTTTTTTTTTACTTTGGGTTATAATATTTCTTCTCTTCTTTTACTGTTCATCGAGTCTTTGATGTCACGCCAGTTTTCTTCGATGCTATTGTTTTCAAGGAATGATGACATATGGTATGTACCTATATTACTATTTATGATCTGTAATAGACACAGGTCTATATCACACTTACTAGTCTTATTTACGACTTCAGGTTCCTTCAATATTTGTTGTATTTGTAGTGCCTAGTCCGATTTTTTTTTGTTTTTAAGTGTTACGCTTAATCCTGAGCAGAGCAAATTATTAAGTTATCTGCACCAGGGTAGGTTTTCGTTAACCTGTTACAGTTGCGGAAGCGTCGCATCAATTAATTAAGATAAATCAATCTGGTTTCTACTATTTTTGTATGTTGGGGGAACGTACATGTGTATAATCTTCTGGATTGCTAATTATACCAAATATTCGTAATTATTAATTCTTCTTTCTGGCAAAACTAAATCGTTTTCCTCTGTCGTTACGTGTACCTAAACCATACTACCTGGTAACATCCTCAGTTGCTTCTTTGAAGAATAATGGTTGTGTACAGGCTTCATTGTCCACTGTCCCAACATTATTTTGTCCTAAAGTGTTACGAAATTTCGTACGGAATTGCTGAGGAATTTCTTTAGTATTATAGCCACTCCGCTTCTGTCTTCTTATCTCATATCAATCTGCCAGCCTCATAAAGTGTTCGCACACCCCGTGTTCCCGAGTTTTCTTTTTATTTCTGTCTTAGCACCCTGCCTCATCTAATGGCGGCCGTTTTCATATCAATAATTACCATAGTGATTAATTATTTTGATATCTTAATGATATTTAATACATTCTTATGCGGTATCCTTTTATCATGGTGCCTTCGACTTCGAGGCCATTTCACAGCCTCGCGACAAAAGAGTGCCTTACCGACTATCAGCTCCTACACCCAAAGCTGTTTGCCAATATTTGGGGATTCCTTATACCGGCAATCACTCGGTCTCCAGAGCCTCACTAAGGAGCTGTCATATGAGCGCTAATGCTGTCGCGTTAAGATACATTTTTACTGGAGCGTCTGTTGTGATCATCGTTAAGCGATCGTCGCTGAGCAATGATCGCTAAGCGATGTTCGCAAGCGGACTGTTTTTACAAAAGCGATGATTTGTTTAATGAATTGTCCGTTGTGTTCAAGATTAGAAAAACATGCAATGTTTAAAAGAAGACAAGAAGAAGAATACTTTTTTTTGAATGAACTCAGTTAATTTTTTGTTAAGTTTAGTAAAAAAAGGATACAAAAAAGTCGTCTACAAACTGTACTCCATATTCAGAGTCTCCAGAAGGAATCTCTCAAATAAAAAACTCTAAAAATCACATACACTAGCCATATAGTCGCTCAACGTTTGCGACTGTGTTTGCTTTCGGATCAGTTGCCAACGCTCGACGCTAGCGGCTCCAGCGGCAGACGCTTTAGTCCAAACGGCGCCGTAATAGACCACACAAGCCATCATCGCTTAGCGACGATCGCTCAGCGATAATGGCAACATAC
This sequence comes from Diabrotica balteata, assembly GCA_918026665.1. Taxonomy (NCBI): domain Eukaryota; kingdom Metazoa; phylum Arthropoda; class Insecta; order Coleoptera; family Chrysomelidae; genus Diabrotica; species Diabrotica balteata. Next base: position 27,681,616 of record OU898282.1, read on the forward strand.
GCTTCAGTAAAAACGTAACTTTAAGCGAAAAATAGGGCGCATAATTTCCAAGTTATACGTGACGTGACTGTAGTTGCGTCGCATTAAGATCACTTTGTCAGCGTTGTTAGCGCTACGTATAACTTGATGCGTGCTCTGTGCAACGCGGGATCTAGGCGTTACCAACGCAACCAGCAGCGCTAGCAACTCTTGACGTCGGGATAACGCGGTCTTGGCGACGGCAATATCGTTCGTATAATTTACTCCATGGTAGTGCCACTGTCCGGTTGGGTCGACGCTACTTAGCGCTCGTAAAACAGGATCCTTAGTCATGCTGCAGAATGCACCACGTACAGGTGAGGTTGACAGTTGGATCGACGTATTAGCATAACCCCTTACATCCCCTCTGAATTCAAAGTACCATTATTCAGGACATATTTATCAATAAGAAACAGATCTTTAAATGAAAGGATAAATCTCAAGCAAATTCCAACTAAAGAAATGCACGGCACATTTCAAGAAATTGCCCACGAATAAATGCATAACTCGTTAACTTAGCACTACATGTGACAGAAAAGAGTCAACTATTCCATGTCATTTATCATTTAAATTGAAATCATAGAAACAGAAACTGTATAATTTTTTGGAATATTTTTTCGATGAATATATGAAATAATACCTTAACTAATTATTACCTAAACGTTTAATCGTATTACTTATTCGTGCAAATACGTTCCTGTAGTTATCGCATATTTAATTATTTTAACTTTAACTAGCTTTCTTGTAGTTTATACAGACAGATTACATGCAATGCAACTAACATGCATACTCCATATTTGGCTTTTTAATAAATTGTAAGTTCTTTGTTTTTCTTAACGGCTTCTCATTATTTCATTCTGACCTACTTAGTTCTAAAAAGTAATTTAAAAAGTACAAAATAATGCAACTTATGTATATTTTACAATGTAGCTATTTTATTTCACACAAATTAGTAATGTTTTCTAATTTGTAATTTTTTCAAATTAGGAGACCTGTGATGAACATTTGATAGATCAATAAATAAAATTAAATAATAACATTAGTAATTAATTTGTTTAATTAATTAATTAATTAAGGCGATGAATATATATTCGTTTACTCCAAAGTTCTATCTGTACACTCAGATATCTTTCTATCTCAATTTACTAAGATCGCAACAAATAGTGATAGAGCCAAAGACAGACCGGAGATAAAAATAAAAAATAAAAACTGTTTTTACGCAAAAGTTTATTACCCTAATATGTACATATCATCATCATCATCATCAATCAGCCCTGAGTTGTCCATTGTTAAACATAGGTCTCCTCTAGACTTTTTCATCTGCTTCTGTTCTGCGCCTCTGCTATCCAATTGGTCACGATTCTTTTGAGGTCGTCGGTTCATCGCGTTGGGGGTCTTCCTCGGTTTCGCTTGTCAGCCCGTGGTCTCCACTCAAGCAATTTTTTTGTCCAACTGTCGTCTTTTATTCTTGCAACATGTCCTGCCCATCTCCATTTTTGCCTTGTAATATGTTCGATAATGTCTTCCACTCCGGTTCGTCTACGAACTTCCTCGTTTCTTATTCTATTTCTTAAGCTTATTCCAAGCATTAATCTCTCCATCTTTCGTTGTGTCCTCAATTTTTCGGCTGATATTTTTGTGAGAGTTAAGGTTTCTGCTCCGTATGTGAGGACTGGTAGAACACACTGGTTAAAAGCTTTTCTTTTTAAATGGATCGGTATATTTGTTTTAAATACGTCTCTCATTTTTCCGAATGCAGCCCAACTCAGACTTATTGTTCTGAGTAGCTCGCATGTTTGGTTATCTCGCGTTAACCTTATTTCGTGACCCAAATACACATATTTTTCCACAAGTTCTATGGGCGACTTTTCGATTTCTATTAGCTCATTGGGGACGAGATTGGTCATCATTTTTGTTTTTCCATAGTTTATTTTTAAACCGACTTTCTGGGTTACTTGCTGTAGTTGTTGTAGCATAACTCTGGCTTCTCCTAAGTTGTCTGTTATGAGAACAATATCATCGGCATATCTGAGATGATTGAATATCTTTCCATCGATGCTAATACCCTTTGATTCCCACTCTAGCCGTTTAAATGCGTACTCCATAACTGTTATAAATAGTTTTGGCGACAAGGTATCTCCCTGGCGCACCCCTCTGCCAATTTTTATCTTCTCAGTCATGCAATAGAGGTTAACGGTTGTTGTTGCATTTTCGTAACTATTTCGAATAATATTTGCATATCTGTGATCTATTCTGCATTCTGATAGTGCTTTTAAGATAGCAACTGTTTCGACTGTGTCAAATGCTTTGTGGAAGTCGACAAAGATAAGAGCAAGAGATCTGTTATATTCGATAGACTTTTCAACTAGAGTTTTAAGGCTTTGCAAATGGTCGTTTGTTCCGTGTCCCGCTCGAAATCCTGCCTGTTTTTCTGATTGATAGAAATCGAGTTTTGCTTCTAATCTGTTTGTCAGTATTCGAGTAAAGAGCTTGTATAGGTGGTTAAGCAAACTAATTGACCTATAGTTAAAATATATTGCAGTCTTCTTTCTTGTTCTGCCAACGTTTCGCTTCTGCATTGCTTACTTTGTGGTAGTGCTTCCTCTTCGAGTACCAGATTATCTATGCTGTTAGGCTGCTCGACGTCTGTCTGTTTCTGAAGATACTATTTTTGGCACCAGCTAGTTAGAGTCTGATTAGATGGTCAATCATTTGGTTTCACGATGTATCCTGTACTCTATTTCTGGCGAGGATATCCCTGGCCTTAAGGAGTCTTCTTGTGGCTTGGTGGAAGAGTTTTCTGGACTTGTTCACGGATACCTCTCCTAGTATTGTGTACCAGAGCCTTTCTTGGACGATTATGGTTAAAACTATGTCGTGCAATGACGATCCATCTATTAACCTGTAGCATGCCGTTTCCTTTGGTCTCCGCTGTTGTACTCTTCTTTACCACTACTGCCTTTTTCTTGACTTCGGATATGGTTTATGAAGTCTTATCTTCGACATGGACTACTAGGTACTTAATGACCCTTTCGGACAGGATTCTATTTCCTCTTAATTCTCTGGTTGGTACGGTCTACTGTGTGAAGATGATGAACTGGGTCTTCTCTGTGTTGATCTTTATCTTCCATTTATCTATGTAGTCTGCAATTATCTATAGGTGGTTTTTAAGTCTCTCGACGATCCTCCTATTGTTTTAGACTGCCCTGTAAATTGCTGTGTCATGTGCACATATTGCTGTGTGTGTTCTGACATTAGTGGGCAAATATAAAGCAAAAATATTATATACTATCGGTGATAGAATGCTGCCCTATGGTCTTCCTTCTTGAATGGTTTGCATCCTGGACATCTTTTTGTCAGCTAAGATCTGAAAAGTTCTATTAGTCACATATATTGGAACATGGATAATATCAAAAGTAGACGAAACCAAATAAATTAAGACACGTATTGAAATAGCACGTGCATCATTCGTTAAACTTAAAAAGTTTCTTTGTTGTCGGGATATAAGTTTAGGACTACGTCTAAGAATGCTTCGGTGTTAGGTACTCACTACTCTTCTTTATGGACATTAAAACAAGTACATCTAAATAAATTGGCCGAATTTGGTCTAAGAATTGGCCTAAGAATATCGTGGCTTAAGAACTTGAGGGAATGGTTTGAATGCAGTAGTGCAGAACTATTTAGAGCGGCAGTCAACAGGGTCCGCATAGTAATGATGATTTCCAACCTTCGAAAGAAGATGGAACTTACAGAAAAGGAACTGTTGACCAAGTAATGAGGCAGCCTAGCTCTTTCCACTTTGTAGATTATGGCTTTTTTCTAAACTGTGTCGTAGGCTTTTTCTATGTCCAGTATGGTCATTCCTGTTTTTTCTTTCTGTTAAAGTTTTTGCCTCACATCATCTGGCTGTACATTTGAGACGACAGAGAAGAACGTCTCCTACAGTTTGTCAGTGAAAACAATCTGGTGATAATAAATACACTTTATAATAACCAAACTAAGAAGGTTATCAACGTGACAACACAAAAATCAAGTCGACTACATATTCGTGTGAAAAAGATGAAAAACCTCAGTAATCTCACCTCAGTAACCTCAGTAAACGTAAAAGCTATGTCTGAAGCATACTTTGCATCAGGACATAAGATGCTAAAAATTAACTGCAGGCTCAAACTACAACTAGAAAAATAAGTTATAACAACGAGTGATAAAATAATGTCAGTGAAAATGTTTATTTTATAAAGAAGTGTTGCATGTTGTGTGTATATGCTCTTCAAGTCGGTCTGGGTACCAATGAAAGAACAGCTTTCTATGATCAATTAGAAAACATACTAAGAGATATTCCATAAGAGAAAAGATTCATAGTAGGAGGTGGTTTTAATGCACATGTGGGTCAATCCAAAAGAGGATAAAAAACAATACATGGAGACTATTTTAGAACTAGAAATGATGCTGTTGAGAATATGGTGGAATTAGCAACTGGTTAGATATGAAGAAGTATAATTAGGGAAGCCGACTCCACATAAAGATAAAGAGAGGATGAATGTTGTTAAATTCAAATTTTCGATTAAATGAGTTTCATATGGAATCCACAAGGAAACTATGTAGCTGGCTGTATACCATGTATTACAAAAAATTATTTAGAGATTCCTTTACAAAAGGTATATATTTAAACAACTTATCGGGCTACATCATTATCGGAACATTTTCGGAATTAATATTAAATCATCAGTGCTATCCTAAAAGTATATAACGATTTTAATAAAGAAAACATGAATTTAAAATTTTGACCAAGGTTATTAAATTGAATTTGAGTTACATTATTTTATCTTATATACTAGGATGTTTAGGTTACAACAGGAATTGATGGCAACATGGCAACGTAAGACTCCACTAGAGGCTGCTAGTTCTGAGATAAAGTGTCTATGAGGACTTGTTGATAGCAACTGATTGAAATGGAAACAATGACATGTTAGGTCGAAAGTCGGAACAAAGCAGTCAGTGTAACTTGAGGTATTTGTCTAAATATAACAGTAGCCAGCAATATTTAAAAATTGAATGAGTTAAAATTATAATAAAAATAACACTATCAACCGTCAATATCTTGTAGTTTGAAGTATAAATTGATCCTAAATTTACGTTGGGAAAATTGAAAAAAAAAAATTTAATATTCTAGGTGAACTGAAGTTTGGTAAAATTTTGTGGGTATTGATCGGCAACCAACTATACAAATATCTAAATTCAGTTGTGGTGAAATAAAGACTTAAAAATCCCTTTATGTTTTTGCAACATTTGGTACCTGGAAAATGGAAAGCAGATATGTGTAGGAAGTTGGGTCCTTTAAATTTTATTGTTGAAGAGTGGAATGTTAATTGATGCATTTGAAGGTGCTATTAAGATTGAGTGTGAATAGAATACATTTTGTAATGTACTGTTCATATCGTACTTAACTTATAATATCAACACAAAAGGCCCTCTATGTTAAAAAGCAACATTTGGTACCTAAGAAATGTAAAAATATAAGTTATAAGTTCATGAACAGGAATAATTGATTAAGTGTTAAAGGAACTCTGTCAACTATTTTTCGTCCACTCCTGAATGTAGGTCTCTCCCAATTGATTTCATCTTTCTCTATCTTGCGCCAATTTAACCCACTGTTTGTCTGCTCTTATGTCATCTACCCATCTTTTTTATAGTCTTCCCATGCTTCTTGTTGTCGTCCTTGGTCTCCATATGGTTGTCTCTCAAGTGTCTTTTTAAATAACTTGTCCGAGTAAACATTGAACAATGTTGGCGACAAAATGCAACCTTGTCTGACTCCTCGTTGTATAGAGATTTCATCGGTGTAGTTATTTCCAATTTTTACGATACCAGTTTGATTCAAGTACACATTTTTGAAAGACACGAATATTTTTCAGTATTTGCATTAATTTTACATGCTGTACTTTATCGATTGCCTTTTCGAAGTCCACGAAACATGCAAATACATCTTTTCTTTGGTCACGGCATTTTGTAATAGGATGTTAAGCGCAAAAAGTGCCTCCCTGGTTCCCATAGCATTTCTAAAACCAAATTGGGTATCTTCAAGATTGTCTTCGCATTTGCGTCTAATTCTGGTGTGAAGTATTCTGAGGAAAATTTTAAGAGTGTGGCTCATTAGGCTAATTATTCCACAATATCCCTAATATTCGTTGTACGTTTTATCTCGGTGTTTCTAATCTTGTCTCTCAGTGATATTTCAAGCTTTATTTGTTCCATTGCTCTTTGCGTTGTTTCTAATTTTTTAGCAGATTTTTGGTAGAGGCTACTGTCTCCAAGCCGTAGGTACAAACTGGTAGTATGCATGTGTTATACACCTTTTTCTTTAAGTTTAAGGAATGTAGGTGTTTTTCAAGATATATGCTAGTTTGCCGAAAGCACCCCATGCCTGTTGTGTTCTTCTTTTAATTTCAGCATCTTGATTTGGTTTTACTAGTTTGATGACATGACTCATATATACATAATGTTCAACATTTTCTGTGGTATCATTTTGTATTGTTATATTTGTCTGGTATCAGCTCAATATTTTTGTTTTATTGTTGTAACAGTATTGTAACAGTTTGCATTTAATTGTTGTAACATATCATTTAGTTCTTGGATATCATCGGCTATTAAGACTATGTCATCTGCGAATCTCAAGTGGTTTAAGTATGATCCGTCGACGTTGATACCCTTGTTGTTCCATTCTAGTTTCTTAAAAATGTCTTCTAGAGCAAGGGTAAATCGTTTGGGAGAGATGGTGTATCCGTGTCTTACTCCCCGTTGTAGTCTTATGGGATTATTTTTTGTGCTTTCGTCCAGCTTTATCTGCATGGTGGCATTTTCATATATGTTTTTCATTGTGTTAGTGTATCTTGAATCTATAAGTGCATTTTCTAGAGATTCAAGCACTGCCCATAATTCGATAGAATCGAATGCTTTATGGAAATCGACGAACGCCATATGAATTGGAACATTATACTCGGTGCATTTTTCTATTAGTGTTCTTACGGTCAATGGTACTAAAATGTTTTCTAAATCCAGCCTATTCGATAGGTTGATAGAATTCGAGCTTATGTGTTAGGTGATCGATTAAAGGATAAAGTTAGTTAAATGTAGAACCAAACAAAAATTGATGGGCTAAAGGTGGTTTTGTAATGTATAGTTAGTATATTACTTAACTTATACCTAAAGTAGAAAAGGCCCTATATGTTAAAAAGCTAAATTTGGTACCTCAGAAATGTAAGAAGTATAAGTTATACGTTCTTCATGAACTTAATTAATAAAAGTGGTTATATACTTTTAGGATAACACTGATGATAGAATATTAATTCCGAAAACGTTCTGTGATGTAGCTTGATAGAGTGTTTTAATATGTGCCCTTTATAAAGGAATTTATATTTTTTTTTAAATATGGAATAATGGCATAATTTTATTTTTTAATATTTATTTTTAAGTTCAAACGATTTCCAAACATATTCGCATACCATGCGATTTACATAATATCAAGATACCAGGAAATTGAAAGCATTGCAACTTCAGCAGAATCTACTAACAACTAAGATAATGATTCTGAGATGCTCCGATTATACGACTTTTCTTTTCTTATTTAAATCGTGGAGGCTGAGAACAGCATTTTGTTTTAAACAGTGGAATTCTTTGAGTATTCTTTGGCGCCTTATCGCCATTGTGTTTTGCTAACTTTTGCAAAATAAAAGAATTTAACCTTATGATATTAAAATACCGTTTAAAAATCGCGGAAAACGATTTAAAAAAAAAAACCTTTCAAAAACTGAATGTTTTATTTACTTGGTTTTAAACCAGTTTTTGTTCGTTATTCAATGTCGTCCAAAGTAAACATTTTCTGAAATTTATGTACTCGTTTTTATAAGCTAAGCTCTAAAAATATAATGTCTTTAGGAAATTGTGTAGAAGCAACAGAAGTCTTTTATTTTTTCGGGATTAAGTCGCGTCTTTTTGGTTTCTGTTCTCTTTCTGTTCCAAAATATAAGTCACGTCTTAAATGTAGGTCGGTCCCGGTCGGTGCCTTTGACATCCGATTGTAAGTAAAACACAAAAATTTAAGAGATAAACTCGAAACTGCAATATATTCTCAATAGATCAGACGATCATTAGATGATTTATTTAATAAAAATGATTTTATATAGAAATACTACTTATAAATAATTTATTCATCGTTGGAAATAATTATTGCTAAGGTACACTAAGAAAACAATCGTCCCAAAAGCACCGATTCTAACATAGAAACGAAGACTATCTTTGTTTTTATTTTCAGAGGTTTCATACAGATATGATACAATGGACCGGTCTTAGGAGGTCTAAGTGTCTGAAGGGTTCATAAATGGGACCTGTCCTGATCTACCATAACCATAAACATATAGCATGGGTTGTGATGAAGTAAAAATGTAATACAGCAGTATCTTCGCCGAGTGACGTGAAAGCTTATCTTGGTAAAGGGGATCTTAATGCTCGAAATGGTCCGTTGTTCTGTGGGATCAATACGACCGAGTTAAAGATAAGGATGACTTGGCTGTAGAAACCAGGTGACACCCAGATTTAAATAATATTCTCCTGGTATGCGAGGCTCTGCTGGAAATAACCTTTCATTCCCTATATTGTTGTTTGAATCTGAATGGTCGCTGGTTAATCGTGATGGTAAAAAAATGATCGATAGGGTGAAGAAATAACTTTTTGGACGAAATCTCTTTACACTTTCTTTATTATGCTCTTCTGGCAACGTATGGAAACATACTACTATTATAAAATTGTAACGACTTTGCCTGGGGCTTACAGGGTTGCCATCTAGACAAATTAAAACTTTGGACTATGAATTAACATCTACATAGAATAAAATATTTTGAAACAATTTTAAACAATTATAAAAAATAAAAATTGGCTGGATGCATCTTATTGTATCGTCAATATACCAATGTATAAATCAATCGGTGATACTTCATTATGTAACCGCTTCTTGACATGGGGGAGGATGATTACTAAACATATTAAATTGTCTTCTTTTTCTTCTTCTTTTCATGTAGACATAGACTGTGTCTGTTTTTCAATGTGCCTCCAGTAAGTTGTCGTTGCCATCGATTTCGTGGCCTTCCTACTAATCTTCTTTCTCTTGCAGTCTTTACTATTCTATTTGTTGTCATTCGGCTTATATGATCGTTCTATTCCACTCTTCTATTTATTACCCAGTTCTTGAGGTTCTCCACCTTGCACCTACGTCATATATCTGTACTTCTAGCTTTGTCTCATAGTGTCTTACCATCAATTTTTGTTTTCAGTCTTTTGTTTTTAGTTTCTGAAAGTGTTTACATCTGTGCTGTTTCTAACATTCTATTTGTCCTCTCTGTGTTAGGTCGTGTTTCTGTCGCGTATGTCATTATTGGTCTGATAACTGTTTTGTAAATTCTGCCTTTCATTTCTTCCCCGCTATTTTTATTTTCCCATATTGTTTCATTCAGGCAACCTGCGACTCTTGCTCTATTCACTTTCCCATATTGTTTCATTTAGGCAATCTGCGACTGTTGCTCTATTCACTTTTTAAACGACTGAATACTGAACCCAAATTGCTTGCCTTTTTCTATATTTACAACCTATCGGTCTAAGACAAATCGACCCGTTTATTAGGCCAAATCATGTTTATATAAAAATGCTGAATCTTCAAGGTTAATCTTTAAGCGTGCAACCAAAGGATTTTAATACTAGACATGCATGTTAACAATATGTGTCCCTAGATTTCTGGTTAAAATCAATTTACGTAATTAATGTAAGTATTAGTTTGTCGGGTAAAGTATTCTTTAGGTGTTTTTTTTATAGATCTTAATATCTTTGGACTATGTCTTTTATATATTACAAAACAAACAGACAAACCCCGGTGAAGTTGAAAGTGGATCGAAAAAGGTCTCCAGCTATCAAGTATGGGTAGTAAGTGAGGAAAAAGTTTAAGTAGCTATTGAATTATGTCCTCTGCTAAAAACAGTGTCTAAAAGGCGCTTAAGTATACCTCAAAGCCACAAATATCTCTTTAGTGTATATAGTCCAGTTGATCATAGTTTTCACCTTTCCTTGAAGACGCATCGATTTCATTGAAATTTTAATAGTAAGATTTAAACCTGTTTAGAATAAATATATGATGAATCGAAATGAATTGATCGAGAGTTCTGTGACACTCGCCTCAGCATTTTACTAGGTATAGGGACAAAAAAAATACAACGTCAGTATAGAAGTTTCGCTTCAAAAACGTGCAATAGTAGAATATGCTATGTTTTTTGGTAAAATAAAGGTAATTATAACTCATCTTCAAGGTATATATATTATGTCAAGTTGGCCCCCAATTAGTGGTTCAATCGGCGTATCCGCCAATTTTGCTGTTTTGCTTTTTTGCAATATTGACCGCTTTCTGAGATATTAGTGAAATAACACTAAACAAATATATGATGTAGACAGATTTGCTTCATTTATTATTTACTTGTCAATGTCATAATAAGAAAATTATTTTCTTCTTTCAAAATATTGTTTTTAAAATATTTTTCCAAATGTTTGATAGTTCGATTTGGAACAATGAACTTAGTTTTAATATGTGACATTTTGTCTAACGCAACATTTTATTGCAATATGCAAACAAGGATTCAAGATGTAACCTAAAGTCCCCCCCCCCCATACACATTCATATATACTTGAACAGTATATGTATATGCAGACATTTATTGTGCAAGTATGCCGAATATATGTGTCCACAACACACGTACAAGTATACATGCATAATTGCGTCAGTTTAAACTTGAGCCATGTTATCGTCGGACGACGACAACGTGATGGCCGATGCTGCAGCAGTTCTACTTCTTAAAAAAATCAACAAAAAAACATACAGTTTGGTGTAAGGGATGGCTAAAGAAGAGAGAAACCTGTGCACATACGAATCTGTTAAATAAATTGAAAGTGTACCCACGTGATTTGCATAAATATTTACGAATGAACGAAGAAACTTATTTGCAGTTATTATCACTTATAACTTGTAACTCCTTTAATTAAAAAAGAAGACACTTTTATGCGAGAAGCTATTAACCATTATACGTCTAAGTATTATACGTCCTCAGGAAAGACTAACGTCAACCTTACGATTTCTTGCAACAGGAAGTAGTTAGACGTATCGTGTACTATTTCAAATGCTGAAAAATTATTTAAAGGTAAAACAATTTAAATTGACATTTATTAGTAAAACTAAAAGCAATTTATATACATATTGTATAATATAATAAATATCTGAGTAAAACTACAAATTAGTAAAATTAGATATAAAAGAAGAAACGGAGGTGTTAGAATTTTCAGTAAAACCATCTACGCAGATGATCGTCTCAGCTGTAAGCTGTAAATGACGATCGAGACACACTATTTTTAGATAGGAACTCCACAGATTCGCTTGTAGCATTGCTGTAAATGTATATTGAGTGAACATTGCTGGCACTAGAGGAACTAATACAATGGATCAAAAAATAAGTTGACTCCTTTCCGCAATACATAATGCTTCATTAATTATTTTCTCTGCGGTTAGTCGTTTTGTGCGGTCTTACACATCTCGAAGTTTACTGGACACATTTTTTCCAAAAATTTCATGTCGATCGTCCTTCATTTTGGATCTCTTAAAAGGTTCTTCGATGGATTTGAGGACATTGTTCTGCTGATGTTCGTTTGATGGGAGGTCGCCCTGTAATACTACTCTTTGCAGTCGACGATCCTCGTTGTAATGGAGGAGGTGTAGTTGTCGTAGTTTGGTATTTCACGGAGCTGAGCCTCGGTTGACTGGGATTCTTCTAAAACTTCCTTGGCATTTGGTGCTTCACCTGGTGAATGCTCCGTTGCTTCCTCCAGTTATCTCTGAAAATAATTACTATCCACAAGGAATCTACGTTCCTGTAGTTGGCTGTATACCATGTATTAAAAATTTAATTAAAAATCCTTTGTAATAGGTATATATTTTAGGCCCAAACGGGCTAAGTTAAAAAGACAAAACGTTTTCGGAAACCATGTTCCATCATCAGTGTCTAGGAGTACATGAATGTAGCCACCAAGATTAAATATGTGGGTAACAACCCGATAACAGATGTTTAATTACATTTAGTTTTAAAATGATGTTATAATGATTTAGGATTATAGAGTTACCGATGGATTAGGTAACATGGCGACATATGACTCCACGTTGAAGTTGCTAGTCCTGAGACGGTATGTCTTCGAGGACTGTATGAGTGCAACTGATTGGCAATGACAGTACAGAAAGTACAGAAGATGGTACAGTCGCCAGTAGACTGACAACGCAAAATTCAAATTTACAAGCTTTACAACGAATACTTGTAATGTGCCAGTATCAGCTAAAGATATACAAAACGAATTTATGAAATACTTTGCAAGTGAAGGAAAAGTGTCTTGGCAGACCGCTTTTATTAATTAGATGAACATGTAGGGAAAAATATTTTAATTTTCTCAGATACGAAATAACATCCTTTGTTAATAATATACAAATATTTCATACTTACAGCATTTTCTTTCAAGTTTGAGGACGAATGCCTGGGAATATCTTGGTCTCCCAAAAACTCGAACATACCAAAGTACCATAACTGGCCGTATATATTTCGTCGGTGCCGGCCCAGACTTTATCGAAGTGTCTACTTATTTTTTCTCGTTCCTGTAATTAGTTCGAAAGGCGTTAATTTTTTTAACAACTGCATCACGATTTGCTTTTTGGTCGATTTCCTTCAATTTTTGTATCTCTATACTCTCTATAAATCTATGTTTGTTTGTAATTTCTTAAATGCCGTCTCTAGTTTCCCTATCGTGGTACTCTTTGCTTTTTACGGACCATAGACGTGGCTCTTGTTCGTAAATCGACATAAATTCTTCGAGACATTCTCGATGTCCATTTTTCATGTGACTCGTCATAACCAAACACTCATTGCACCAGTCTAGCGGAAGCAATATCGTTCGTCTACACGAATGGTCAAAACTCAACTGTTTCAAACTTGTACAAGTTTTTTTCACATACACCCTCAATTACACTTACGCAAGTCTAATATGCACAAGCAAAACTGCCAAAATTTCCGCAAGTCTCGTGTCGCTACTTGTGCAAGTAATTCCAACACACGTTCCAGTATACTTGTGCAATAAACTTGTGCATGTGTACTGTTCATGTTCAAGTATATATAAATGTGTATGGGGGCCTTAAGAGATCGTCTGCGATTATCTCGGGAACCGCCCACATATTTAGTCATATCCCACAAATTGGGGGATACAAATAACTAAATTAATATTATAATTGAATACTTTCATTTAACATATACGTGACCTTGAGTGACGATTATGTCTACTTTTATCTAAAGTAATTTTAATATCTTCATTAGTTACATTACTTTTTTATACTCGTATTTTTCGTTTTTATTTTTGTAGGTTTAAAATTTTTGACCCCTTAGAATCTTCAAACCATATAGGGCAACGATAACAATAACGGCATATCTCTATGTTCATGTTATCTATTTTATTACTCCCGTCTCCTCTAGGGGGATCTTTGGGTCCGAAATAACTGTCACTGAAAATAATATAATAGCGTTATTTAGAGTTGTGTCTGGGCACCACCTAAATTTAGTTGTTCTACTACGTGTAAAAGAATGAAATGTGAGACCTAAATATTGCAACTAATGATCTCGGTTTATTTTTGTTTTATTGTTTCCAGATCTTGTGGGAGGTTGGGAGTCATAAAATACGTGAAAAATTGATGTTTTTTAATTATTTACCTATTTTATGTTTACACGAAAACGATAAAATATCCTTATTTTAGAAATCCTGGAAGAAGTTCAAATCGTTTTTCGTTTTAAAACAATTCAATTTTCGATTTAAAATTATAACCACCTTTATATATATATATATATATATATATATATATATATATATATATATATATATATATATATATATATATATATATATATGTTTAAAATATTTTCAACAGGTGACTTGCAGAGGTTTGATCGGTCAAAGTTTACTAGACTACGTTTCGCTTTTATTATTTTTTAAAAGCATCCTCAGTTCTCTACAATAAGTAATGATATAAGAATATAAGTAAAAAACGAACAGGATTCATACTTAGAAAACAATTTGTAGGTTTTTGTGATGTTCTGAAAACTTAAGATAACTTAACAGTAAAACTTAACAAACCAAACGGGAAAAAAAAAGGAAAAACTGAATGGGAGCCCTAATTTTCATTCATTTTTAGGTGATTTTTATTTTGACCGATGGCTTCATTGGGATGTATTGTTTAAGCGTTTTAAGGATCAAACGACACTAGTATGCTTTCGGCTATTTGCTGTCCGGTGTTGAATGACCTATAACGATGACCTTCTGTAAAAAGAATGCCTCCCATTTTTGAATCGGTATCAATAGAGTATTTTAACGTCATTTCAGCATCTCTACTTAATCAAACACTTGGGCTGATACAAAATCAAACATAGAAAGGCCAACGAACATCTACTACTTATTTCCAAATTCAAATTGTTAGCGTACAAAGGTGCCATCTACATTGAAGGCCTTCTACAAAGACGATGTAATAATCTCGTTTTCTGTTCTTGGCGCCATCCGCAATGGGCAAAATTTTACATCTTTCAGTAAAAGTATTGGTTTGATAAATTTAAAAGCCAAATATATGGCGCAGGTGCTGGGAATTTTTGTTTTTTATTTTTTCCATGCATCTTTTAATCTTTAAGTATTTACTAATATCCACGGTTTATATTTTTTTTCTTGGTATCCAACTCCTTGTTTTGTTGAATTTACATATTCATGAACATGACATTCAAAAACATTTAAACCCCATTCCATCCAAAAAGGAAACCTTGCCGTCGGATCAACCCAAATCTTTCTATCTTTCTATCTTTTATTAATGGTGTCACTGACAAGGTCAGTAGAACTCTTAACCCTCTAAACATCAAAACCATCTTCACTACTCACTTCAAGTGGTCCAATCTCGTCAGATCCGTAAGAGACCAAATCTCCAATTAAGACCATGGTGTCTACGAGGTACCTTATTCCAGTTGCCCACGTACATACATAGAACAGACAAACCGACGAATTCATAACTGTATTTACGAACATTCTATACCTATCAAACATTCCGATACTACTTCAGTTCAATGTTTTGATAAAAAACGTGTTTTAGGTGGTCGTAATATACTATTTTTCATTTATAAGGTCGCACTACGCTACATGTCCGTTAGTTTCACACTTACATGTCATGTTAAACCTTAGTATGACTTTTATAAACTTTTTTATTTACATTGGTTTCGATATCACATCACTTTACCATATTTTGTTGTATTAGATAGGAAAAATTTAATTTTTTGCAGATGTACTAATGATATAAGTATTAAGTATTTAATTCCCAGTTATTCTAAGTACGTTTCACATTCGAGGAACGCAATGTAATGGCTTTTTAGACAAAGGATTTTGATTTTTTCGTCTATGGTCTTATATCCTGCGTAAATCTAGCTATTTTGAATATGTTATGCGATATTAGAATAAATTGCAGTGTAGATTATATATACAAGCTATACGCTCCCAAAGAAGCTAAAGCTGTTTTTACTTGAAGATCCTTTTTGTGTGGAGGATCATCCTATTCTGGGTTTGGTTTTAAAGTTCTGATGCGACTTCGCTGTTTCCACTACTTTTCTTCATTCATCTCTCTCTTTGATTGTCCTTTCTATATTTTTAATTTCCATACTCTTTAGTCTTATTCCACTTGTTGTCCCCATCTCAGTTTAGGTCTACCTCTGGTTCTTTTACCTGGTGGTATCCATTCCGTTATAACTCTTAACGGATTGCTTTTCTCTCTTATCATTATGTGTCCATACCATCTAATTCTTTGTGCTTTTATTGCTCTAACTATGTTCTCTTCACCCATCCATACTTGTATTTCGTGATTCTTCCATTGTCACATCCTCTTCCGTTTTCCCTCTTTGGTTTCAGTATTTTTCTCACAATCTTTTTCTCAAAAACGTTCAATTGATCTTCTTCTTTTGCTGTTAATGTAAATGTTTCTGCAGCATATACTACTATTGGTTTTATGGTCGTTTTGTAGATTTTCATTTTTGTGTTTCGGCTTATGTATCTCTAAACATTTTTTTAATTCTATAAAACGCTCTATTTCCTGCTTGAATTCTTCTTTTTATATCTATACTCTTATTTCTTCTGTTGACTATTACTCCCAAATATTTGAATTTCTGTCATGTGTGTCTTCTTTTTCTTGCTTCTTCTTCCTATGCCGTTCCTATTAACGGAGGTTGGCGACCACATTTCTAAAAGTTTCTCTGTCTTTTGTAACGTGGAATAGTTCGTCTACAGTCATGTTTGTCCAGTCTCGAATATTTCGCAGCCATGACTTCCTCTTTCTACCTATTCCCTTTTTGCCATCGACTCTACCCTGGATAATGACCTGCAGAACACTATATTTATCATTCCTCGGTATGTGTTGCAGTCTTGCGTACTTTTATTCTCAACAATTTTTTATCTCGACCCATCCTTCTCAGCACTTCCTCATTGGTGACCCTGGCAGTCCATGGAATTCTCAACATTCTCCGGTATATCCAAAGTTCAAAGGTTTCAAGATTCTTAACTATTTGCGCTTTTTACGTCCATTTTTCTACCCCGTACAATAGTTGGGACCAGACGTAACATTCAACAAACCTCAGTCTCAGTGCAGTACTCAGATTTTTGTCACAGAACAATTGCTTGAATTTTAAGAGCGCTGCCCTTGCCATTTCTATTCGTACCCTGATCTCTTGGTCTGGATCTAATTCTGTGTTGATCTAAGCTCCCAGATATTTATATTTTGTCACTCTCTCTATTTGCTGTCTACCAAGGGTTAGTTGTTCATTATTTATTTGACTCCTTGATACTATCATAAATTTGGTCTTATCTGTATTAATGCCAAGTCCCATTTGAATGAATTCACTATTTATTGCATCTAGTAAAGTTTGTAGTTCTTCTATACTGTCAGCCATAATTACCGTGTCATCTGCAAATCTCATGGTGTTTACGATTTCTCCACCAATTCTTATTCCCTCTTGTCTTTCCCATAAGACAAGACAAGACACATCCTTGCCTGACCCCTCTCGCAATCGGTGTATTATTTGTTTCTATATCGTTCACCTTTACTTCTGCTTTCTGGTTCCAGTATATATAGCCTTAATAAACTCAATATCTTTTTTGTCTAAATTGATGTTTTTTAATTCATCTATTAACTTTATACGCTGCACTCGGTCAAAGGCCTTACTAAAGTCTATGAAGCATACATATGCACTCTTGTTATATTCCCGACATTTCTGCACGAGTACCGTCAACGCAAATAATGCCTCTCTTGTACCCATGCCTCCTCTGAAGCCAAACTGTGTTTGATCTATTTAAGAGAATCTTTCAAGGGTGGCACACTAGGCTTATCATTCTATAGTCATTACATGATTTGGGATTGTTGTTTTTTGGTATAGGTAAAAATATCGATTTAAGTCATTTCTCCGGGATGTTGCCCTCTACATATATGTGGTTGAGAATTCGGAGGAGTCTCTTTATATTACCGTTATCTAAGGCTTTCAACAGTTTAACTGGAATTTAATCAGGACCCGGTGCTTTTCCTTGTTTTGCATTCTCTAGGACATGCTTTACTTCTGTGGGTAAAATTTGTAGGTATTGTTCTTCTTCGTCTATATCTTTTTCATTTTCCCTTTCGTCATGGAACAGATAGATTATATATTGTTCCCATACTTCCTTTATTTTGCTCTCTTTAGTAAGTATTCCTTATATTATTCTTATTTGTCTGGTGTTGCCTGTAAGTTATTTCATTTTTTTATGTGAGTTTGAGGTGTCATGTTTGTTGCTGAGTTCTTCCAGTTCCTGGCACTCCTTGTTCATCCATTTCTCCTTTCTGATTTCATATTTGATTTTATTCTTGATAGTTTTATATTTATTTCCATCTTTATTTTTGTCTTTTCTTTTTTAAGTTTTTAGTTCAACTATTTCCGGTGTCATCCAGTCTTTTTTAGTGGTTTTCTCTTCTTCGCCTAGGACCTCTTTTCCAGATTTTAGTATGGCTTTTTTCATATCTGCCCCTTGCACGCTTTCTTCAGTTAATTTATTTATCTCTGCGTTGAGTTGCTGTTGGCAGTTGTCGTCTTTTAGGTTTTTGATGTTTATTTTGGTGGTTTTAACTTTTTTCTCCAATTTTCTGAGTTTAATGTTGACGTTTGCTAGTAATAGATTATGGTCCGTATCTGCAAATGCGCTTGGATAGGTTTTTGAACTTTGTACTCCATTACGAAACATTTTGTTAATCGTTATAAAATATATTTGGTTTCTGATTATATTGTTGGTGTTATCTTTTGGAGAAGTTTTCTTGCTTACGTTCATGTATTTTGTTTTATTTTCATTTATTCCCAGTCCTTTGAGTTTGACTTCATTTTATATTTCTTGGAAGGTTTTCTTTAATGTCTTTTTATCTGTTACTACTATAATTATATCGTCCGCATATCCTATTATTTGTACTGCATTCTTGTTTATAGTTCCTGCGCTTGACAGCTTTTTTATTATCTTGTCTAGTCATAGAATAAATAGTACCGTTGAGAGCGCATCTGTTTGTCTTACTCCACTTTTTATTTTTATTATTTCTGTTCTTTGTCTTCTGGTGTCTATTATTGCTTGGGAATCTCGCATTGTGAAGTCTATCTTTCTTATAATTTTATTTTGTATATTACTCTTTTGTAAGTATTGGATTATTTTTCTTCTGTTTACTTTGTCAAACGCCTGTTTAAAGTCCAGGAAAAATTTGTTTTTTTGTACTCTATGTTTCCTCTATCACTTGTTTTGGCGTATGTATAGCGTCTATCGTGGATCTTCCTTTTCTAAAACCATACTGGTAATCTCCTATGCTGTATGATGTTCTGTATATATTGTTAGTCTGTCTCTAATTATACCAGAAATTACTTTATATCTTATATCAGTAAATTAATTGCTTGGTAGTTTTTGCATATTCTAAGGTTTGCTTTGGGATTGTCACTATAATTCCCTTTTTCCATTCTTCGGGCATTATTTCTTTGTCCTGTTTGTGTGTGTAGTGCCTCCCCACCGTATTTTATAGGTTCTGGACATATTCCGTCTGTTCCTGCTATTTTCCCGTTTTTAAGTTTTCATATTAGCAGTGTAGATTAAATATCGTTATATACAGCGATACGTTTGCCAGTTAATTATTAATGAGAGTCCCTACTTCAAAATGTCCAAATAGCGTCTTTCTTTATGAAATTTAACAATATTTTCTTTTGAATTTATAATTTTTAATTATATACACAACATTAGCGGATGTTATATTATATACATTTGCTTCTTATTAATTACTTTCACTATCCGAGCACGCTACTGTTTGCTCTGATGTTAAGCTGACTTTGAAGTAGTTATTTAGGAAGGGGCTAAGCTTTTGTGGGCACCGCTAAGATTGTCACTGTGATGAAGCTGAGTTCTGTGTCAGTGTGTGCTTAATGCGAATCGTGTAGGTGGTGTTTGTAGGTGTGTGTTTTGCGAAGTGACAGTTTTGATAGCAAATTAAATATTTCCTTTTAAGTATGAGAATGTCTCAAGTATGAGGTGTCGGGGTTAAATAAATAAAGGTGTTTTTATATTATACAGTTTAAAGTAAGTACATTTATTTACTCTTTGCAAAGTGTCACATTCTTAATAACTATTATATATATATATATATATATATATATATATATATATATATATAATAGTTATTAAGAATGTGAATAACTACTATATATATATATATATATATATATATATATATATATATATATATATATATATAAGATGGTGGTATTCTTGACTGGATTAATTTATATTTTTTATAGACAATTAAATAAATTATAATAAAAACTATTGTTACTGGTTTTGCTTTCCACATAAAGTAACTGTATTTTCATTCATATATGTCCATTAATCAAACCATGACAGTGACATATATAATGACAATATAGTTATTTTTAATAAAAAAATTTTATTATATTTATTATGGTTTGTTTAGTAGAGTACAATATTAAAAACTGTAACCTCACGACTAGTAAGTAAGAAAATTAACAATTTTAACTAGTTAATTTATATTTCTTTTTATAGATGTCTTGAAAAAGAATTAAATAAAATTCGAAAGCTTGACAGTAAGTCAAAGAGTTTTCTTTGTCTTGTGGGCCAAATAAACTGACTGCATCCTCAAAAATCATAACTTTATATATATATATATATATATATATATATATATATATATATATATATATATATAAGAGTAAGAAAAAAGTACTTGTGACTCGTTTGGAAAAAATATAAAATTATTTTGGATGGGTTGGAGTCAATAAAAGGGGGTATTTGTTGACTATTTTTTACTCGAGCTTTCAATTGTGATTACAATTTTTATCAAGAGCTTCTAAAAAATACAAAATATCTTACAAAGTTGAACTAGAAATAAATAATGTTGTTGTTAACTCACCAAATAAAATTAGTTATTTATATAAAACTTCTGCTAACATTATTACAAAAAATATTATTAAAAAATGTTCTATTCTAATTTATCAAAATTTATTTCAGAGAAACATTTATTAGAATAGAACATTTTTTTAATATTATTTTTTGTAATAATGTTAGCAGCAGTTTTATATAAATAACTAATTTTCTTTGGTGAGTTAACAACAACATTATTTATTTCTAGTTCAACTTTGTAAGATATTTTGTATTTTTTAGAAGCTCTTGATAAAAATTGTAATCACAATTGAAAGCTCGAGTAAAAAATAGTCAACAAATACCCCCTTTTATTGACTCCAACCCATTCAAAATAGTTTTATATATATATATATATATATATATATATATATATATATATGGTTTTTCTAAAAACCAAAAAAGGGTTAATCTTTGTAACTTGGTACAGTTACCAGCTGTAGTTCGTCTGAAGAGGTTTACTCTCCGGA
Organism: Diabrotica balteata; assembly: GCA_918026665.1. Classification (NCBI taxonomy): domain Eukaryota; kingdom Metazoa; phylum Arthropoda; class Insecta; order Coleoptera; family Chrysomelidae; genus Diabrotica; species Diabrotica balteata. The sequence continues at coordinate 27,702,714 of OU898282.1, forward strand.
CACTGGAACTCACTCAAACCATGGGTGTATGTTACCTGAAGCCATATCTAATCTAATATCAAACATCACACATTTAAAACAACATTATGTACAACATTTTATAACTAAATTTATTTTAAAGGGTTTTTAGCCAAATATTTTGGTGGCTCAGGCATGTAAACCTAGTGATTTTTAAACCTGATGATGGAATTGTCATTCCGAAACGTTTGTGTTTTTAATGTAGCCCTTTTAAGGGTTTTTAAATATATCAAGTTACAAAGATTAACCTCTTTTTCGTGATACGTGGTATACATCCAGCTGCAGGAATTTTTCCTTGTGGATTTTTTTTTTAAAACCAAAACTATTTAACGCGGAGTCAAACCCGGAAAACATCTGAAATCATAATATATAATATATCTTGACAAAGAGATATCATCATAAACGTATTTTTTGATGTTTGCAGCCCATTTAAAATTCTAAGAAGTCTATAGACGTTTGGAAAAAATCTTTTACCACAAAACTCATAAGACATCTGTATCAGTCTTTAAAATACTTATTCATTTACCCCATGTTATATATTCTCCTGTCAGTTTTGCCACAATATTTATCGTCAAAATATTGAGATAGTTTTGTTAACTGGTTAGCTTTATCGGGAGATGCAAAACCATAACGAAAACCGTTCTATGACGACAGTTTGTTGACAAATTTTTTTAAGATTAACTTAAAAGATTCAATTTCGTGCTAAGTTCGTAAATTTTTAAAAATTTATAATATATTTTTACTATGTATATTTAAAAGGAAAGATACCTAGAGGAATATCTCCAAGCCGTTGGGTAGATCAAACAAAAATATTAATTAACCAAGGGTTCCATGAAGCCGAACAGCTAGCTCAGACGGAGAAGGATGTGGGGAAATCGTGAAAAAACTGTAAAGGCCTGATGGTGTCACCACATCCCAAAAGGGATTAGGACTGAGGAGGAGGAGGATATTTAAAAGATAAAAAAGGGTCACATAAAACACAATCTGAAAACTAGTAAATGGACACTTTAGTTTACAAGAAAGTTTCAGATATATTACTTTCTAATAAAAGGTTTTGTTATTCTGTATCTGTAGAGTAGGGAGGGCGAGTTGAGTTTCACAGCACTTAGGCCACATTTGACCCATTGTGCATCCTCCCAGGGAGCTGTCACCCTTAGCTCATTGTCCATAGTGCCATTTCTAGGAAGGTGGACAAGTCACCAGGAGACATCTCACTTATGTGGGCAGGTGTAGGCCAGGACTCGCCGAACGCGTACTCTCGTATTAACGATAACTCTGGGCATTCACATAGGACATGCTCTACAGTTTCGTCTTCTCGTTCACACTTCCTACATAGAGGTGTGTCTACTAGCCCCAGTGTGTGGAGGTGTTTGCTTAGTTGACAATGACCAGTTAAAAAACCAACTGCCAAACGTAGATTTTTCCTGGTCATTCCCAAGTACTTCTTTGATGTTGACTCTTCAAGGTTACTTAGTGTTAACCTGGCAAGTCTACATCCTTTCCCTTCTTCCCATCTTTTTACGGTTTGCGTATGGGAGTGACATTTGACAATTTCCGCGATTGTTGTAGTTGACCAACCAAAAAGATCCCCAGGTCCTAGGTTTTGTTATTAGAACAACTACTACTCGATTTACATCTTCAGAATAATCTTCAGAAAAATAAAATTATTTGTTAAATACAAAATGAAATTGTGTAAGTTAGTATTTTTTACCTATTTATTGAATTTTAAAATCATCAATATTTGATCATATTTTGGAGACTGTCTGGACCCCTTGGACACTATTTGCCTAGACAGTATAATATGCCATTTACTATTTATAACCAATGTTACCAACCGATATAAATTGTTGATTATTGATTATTAAGATATAATTTGGCCTATCCACGCTGTGATCTGAAAGTTCTTTTGTCAAATCTATAATATATTCGTAGCTTTCAGACATGTCTTAGCACCTGCTGTTCTCTTTTAGATCAAAATCTTGTTTTATCAAGTAGTAAACATTCCCTTGTTGACTCATTCAGGGCCCCCCGCAAGACCTTTTTTGGCCCTTACTGGGCTTCATCACGGTTTTGCAGACAATGTTTCAGTAGCTCCTCTTCATTTTTCATTTTTTTTGCTGTTCTTTTTGTTACTGGTTCACTGTTGTTCCACAAGAAGCTAATATAGATGGACACTTCCAGCACAGTCCCGGATGCCGGGAGAAGTGTAATGAATCCTGGATGTTACGTCACATCCAGATTTGAGCTGCTCTTAGCTTTCATTATCTCTAGCTGCGAAAAGTTATGGCTGAGTGCTGAAGAGACCCTCTAGTAGGTTTCGGAGTAGAAATAGTGCACATTATATTCACAGTTTTTCCATTTCTTTGTTTTTACTTTCCACAGTTTCTTTATGACATTACTATATTTCCATTTTGTTTTTAGATTTTTTAGTTGTAGCTATTTTAGTTCCATTTTGCTTTTTGATATTAACTTCAAGTCGTTATCGAAGATATACGCTGATGGGTTATTCTAAAGACTTTTCTTTTTTATTTGTTTTACTGTCAACAAAAGTAATAACAAAACAAAAATATAAGATATCTATAAAAACAATTATTTTATACATACATACATAATTTTATCAATAAAGGAAATACTTAAAATAATACTTATAAATAAGTAAATAGTATTGAATTAAATAAACCAAAAGTTATATTTATAATTTCTCACCATAATTCTCTACACTCGTCATATCACATAGCATTTGTTGCATCAACACGCTTCTTCATTAAATCGTTAAAATAAACTGCTCGAAGAAAGTAAAGCACCAAATAAAAAAAGTTCTATTCATTAAGGCATATCAAACTAAATACTACAAAAACTACAAATATGTGGGCACAAGATCTAAATTATATAAAGAAAGAGGAGAAAGTTATAAAATGTAAGAATTTGTGGAAACAACCAATATTATAAAATCTAAAAAAAAAAGATTAAAAAAAGGAATATGAAAGAAAATACTTAAAAAAGTAGATTTAAAAAGAAAAAAATTAATACAAAAAAAAAGAAAAAAGACTATTATAAAAAATATATTAAAAAAAATTAACAAAAAGAACAAAAAAAAAACGAAAAAAAAAATAAAAATATAGTAAAACAATCACTAAGAAGATCTAAACCTCCGAGGTGTTGAATCGGGTTTAGGTCCTAGTCCTAACGTTGTGAATAAAAAATATATTACCATAGTTATTTTTATTAACATAGTAGGTAGATATTTGTAAGATGTATACACTATGTATTTCACATGACGTCTTTCAATAACTAAATTATAACAAAGGTGTGATATAGTGTTTATTAACATAGTATGTAGATTAGCTTAGTAAGGAATAATTATATTATTATTATTATATTAATCATGTTTCACTAATTGACATATTTAAATTCTTATAATATTTTTATATTCTTATTCTTATAATAATTTAAATTCTTTAAATAAACTTATGTTGATCCAGACTGGCTGAATGATAATTGTCCAAGCCAAACAAAAAAAAAACATTTCGAGTTGAATATAGGATCCGAAACGAAACAGCCAGTTATAGTGGTTAAAGAGCGAGTTACTCGGCCTACACGAAGTGAGAAAAAGGAACTAACTGATAAGGTACTTATAGCCAGTGATAGTGTATGGCCCATAATATAAGGAAAACAGAAAAAAAGTACCACTAAACAAGTAGAGAAAGGTACAAAGAAGATTAAAAATACGCTTCAAACCTACTAAGCCCGGAAAAGAGTAGGAGAAATAATTGACCAAATAAAATTCTGATCAAGATAGGTTCAGAAAAGGGGAGGAGAGCCGTAGCTCAAATATTTATAGTATAGTAAACTCTAGAAAAAATTTACAAGCAGGATGAAGAACTATATTTCTCCTCAATACTTCTTCTTTGGCCCTAACTTGCAAATCAGCAATTTTTCGTATTATGTGATTATTACCTCGACTCGGAACATGCCCTAACTATTTTAACTTATGATCTCTCATTATGGCATAAAATTGGTGCCATCCTTAGACTTCCCCCAATATATCCATTACAAGTTTTTTTTTTCATTCCACTCATCCATCTAAGCATTTTCATTTCCGTCTTATGTATTCTTTTTTACTCTTTCTATTTAGGTGCCTAACATTTAATTTCATACATCATAGCTGGTCTTATGGAAATTATAATTCAGTTTCATTCGATTTTTTCCGTTTTACACCACTCGTCACCTTCCATTTCATCTATCACGACCTAACTATACTGCATGTATTTTCATCTATTGCCCCATTACTCTTTAATATCGATCCTAGGTAGGTACTTAAAATTATTATTTTTCACAATCCAAAGTACTCAAAATTTATACATATGATAAACTTTTCTTGATTACAATAATATCTCATTTGGTAATATGAATCATCATATTACAAGTGGGACTATAACTTAGGTAGAGCAAGAAATACAAATTAGTTTAATTCGGTAAAAACCCTTTTTAGTCCAGATGCTAAAAAGACTCCCAGGGACTATTATCTTGCTGCTATCAATATAATCAATCTTACCCCCTAGAAAGTGTCCAACACTATCATGATTCCCAAACCAGGGAAACCCAGAATCAACACAGAATCCTGTAGACCAATATATCTCCAAAATACTTAAGTAAGTAAAGTATATATGAGAGGATCCTCAAGTAGAGACTCGTAGCATTCCTAGACGCACACATCATCCCAAACTTCCAATTTGGATTCAAGGCTAGACACTCTACTTACAATACATTGACTGAGGCATCAACCTTCATATCGCAATTCATAAATGAACATCAAAAATGAACCATAGACATTTTTCTGTACGTTCAGAAGGACTTCGATAAAGTTTGATACGCGTGCTTTATTAAAAAACTCCACCTTATTGGACTGTCTACTTCTTTCATAAAAATCATATATTCCTATCTCTCCAATCGGAAAATCCGTATTAAAGTCAACCAACCAACTCTCAACGCTATTCACTCTACAAGCTGTAGTCCCCCAGAGCTCAATTATAGCTCCAATTTTATACACGATCTATAACAGCGACATACCCCATCCCTTAAATAGATCAGAGTCTATCCTACTACATGCTGATGATACTGCTCTTTTCTCCGCAGGTACTTTCCAAAAGACGCTGAGACACTTGTCTGTATTTGACAGAGTTCAAAATCAACTAAACAAAATTATAAGTCGGTGTAACTGATGTATAATTACACTCAACCCCTCCAAAACATAGATTATTTTATTCGGATCCCTAACAACAGATCTAAAGAGAGCCAAAAACTCCTTACAATCGCCTAGGGCTCATACTCACCAGGCTTCCCAAGAAAAAATTTCCATTTCCTGCAGCCAGACTTCTACACTTGGCCGGTAACGAACTTCCTGAAAAGTACCACGACGTCCTAAAAGTAACTCCGCTTAGATATCGCAGATAAAATAAATTGCAATCCAAAAACTCCCATTCAAAAGCTGTTCCTAATGTATAGCTGGTAACAACGGAGCTGTTTTTCTACTTATGGCATGTGTTGGCTTTTTCATCCAAAAACAAATATTATGTAAATTGTATTTATCCTCCCACCTTTTCCGTGATCTTCCTTTTTATGTCTTACATCCTGCATTTTACTATCGGCAGTTTGTTGATCTCCATTCTCACAAAATTTCCACTCCATCGAAGTTTGTGAAGTTGAACGAAGTCCGAGATCGGTGCCGCTTTGTCAACTAAACAGTTGGTAGTAAAGTTTATGGTTGTACATGGATCTCCATACTAGGTTTTCTTTGGTAGGTCCAAATATCTTCGTTAGGATGATAAAATATTAATGATAACTTATTATTTTACATAAAAGACATTATATATTTTTTTCTTTTTTTAAAATATATTTTTCATTTTACTTAGTTGTATCAACATTTAATCATATTTGTAAATTCTAAATGTTTACTCTTGATGCACCAAATTCGAAGAGCAGTGTATAATAATATCGGTTACAAGTGAACAAAAGGCATACATTTTTTAACTCACCAGGCTGTATTTAATAGTGTTTTGTGTCTCAGATAGTTAGCAAGTTCGGAGTAAATTAAAATAAATTGTTCTATCTAATATATGTAATTTTATGTCTCAAAATGGTTTTAGTAGTATTAAGTACATAAAAGCCTTAATGATATTTATTAGTTAATATGTGTTAGATCCCCGTTAAGTGTTTTGTTGGAGCGGGTCTATTGTAAATATCCCAATTATATACACGAATAATTTATTTTAAAGTGGTATAGTTAATTTTTTAAATATATTATGAACATAAAAAATATTTTTAAAATCTATTTAAATGTCTATTATCTTGTTTATTATAATTTTACGTGATTGATATTTTTTCCTTTAATATTCTCTATCAATATCCCTCAATATATATCGTTGAAAGGAAGGACAATTAGCCATATTACTTAACAATTTATTATGAAATCTTTGGATGATATCTTTGGTTTGGCGCAGTTCCATAGTTGACTATCATATATGTCCCACATTTAGTGCATACAGAACTGGACCTAATACGCCCCCTTGTGACACTCCAGCTCCCATACACCACCAATTTTTTGTCAACTTCTTAATTAATTATTCTAAAATGCAAGTTTTATGTTTAGAAGTTTTATACAACAAGGTTTTTAGTTATCTAAATGCAAATAACCATTTTACGACACCGTTGGCTAGTTTCGCCGTGTTTGTAACAGTTTTTCAACTTGTTTGTTTATCACTTGCTTAACGCTGTTGTTTTGACGGGAGAATTGGAAAATAATTAAGTGTTTAATAAAAAAATTAAGTGTTAACTGAAAATGGCCTTATCATGCTTGCTCCTCATAGTGATGACTAGTCCATATACAGAATCTTGAATCGTAAAGGCAGAGTGATCATGCGTAATCATAAGGATATATGCGACCAAGAACCGCAGCCACAGTTGCAATCTCCCTCGGAGAAAACTTTTACAGCTGTAGCTACACCCACAGATTTATCTTAGACTGTAGATCATTGTCTCATTTATTAAATAAAACCATTGTGTCAGTTAGGCTTCTTAGTGATTTAATGTGCAACTTTGTCCAAGTCCAGCTACAATTCGGTTGTGATCAGAAGCTACGTCAGCAGCTGGATACGTCTTTGATTTGACAGAATTTCTGTATCTTCTTTTTATCATGATATGGTTTATCTGGTTTCTTACGATTTTACGCTCTATTGAGGCGATTTCGAGATATGTAATCTTCTTGATGGAATTCTATTTCTTGGACAAATTCGACCAATATTTCTTCTCTTTTATTGCGCTCGCCAGCATGTTTATGTTCTACAATGAAATCTTCGCATTTACCTACTTTGGCATTAGAATCATCCAAACTGAATCAGTATATAGATGGCAAATAGTTCTTCTCGAGTACCCATTTCATTTCGGAACCTGAACTGTGTCTTACTAATTTTTCTGCTCTGCCTCTGCCTCTAACTTTCTATAGATTCTCTTATGTATTACTTTAAGTAGAACGTTTAAAGTCTCAGAGGCTCTGAGGCTCAGAGTTCGATAGTCAGAGCTCTCTTTTGCTGCTTGTTTTCTAGGGATATTTAGAAACGCTAACTTCAGCCACTCTTGCGGTATTATTACCGTATCGTACACCGTGTTCTGCCAATACTTCCAGGTTATCCTGTTCTACCAATTTTAACAGTACAGGCATTTCATCTAATCCAGCTGCTTTATTATTTTCTTCTTCTTCAAGTGCCGTCTCCATCAATGGAGGTTAGCGGTTATGGTGGCAAACGTTTGTCTATCTTCAGCTGCTCTTAAGAGTTCCTCAAATCCAAGTCCTGTCCAGTTTCTGATATTGCGTAACCAGGACAATTTTTTTCTTCCAATTCCTCGCTTTCCTTCTATTTTGCCTTTTATTATTTTATAAAGAGTTTTTGATAGCATATTTGATTTCATCTATCGTGATCTGTTTCTCTAAAGGATTTATTTCTTGTATAACACCTCGTTCATCTTGGAAAAGTTCTCTAACGTGCTCGTCCATTTTTTTAATTTCTTGGGTAAATCTATTATCAGTACTCCTTTCTTATATTATATTTCATATTTCATCATACTTTGTTTCTAGTTCTTTCTTGATGATTATACTAGGGATAAGTAACAGAGTAGTTTCCCATTGCTTTCTCCATCCATCTTTACCGAGATAGATAGTAAGGGAAATTAATGACCTAATTACTTTTGATAATTAACTGAGAGATAATGGTTCTAGAACATAATTTCTTCCAGGTACCACGAGTTTGGGAGATAATTATGGCTTAAGAGGACAGGGTCGCATCCCTGAAATAGATCTAGCTTTTACAGGGAACATAAAAAAATATCTACCCGCTATCCGCATTATTTAATTATAAACTTTTAAAAGTATTATTTTTGGTTTTTAATTATTATGGGATTATGGGATATATTATAAGTCCCATAGCCGATCCCCCCCCCTGTCCCGTACAATACAATCACAAGTATTGTTGTCAATATCCCACATACTCACGTCTTCCTTGTTAACGACATTCTCAATACATGTCTTCTAATTGTCTTTACTTTACTTTGTAGTTTTTTCCGGGTACCTTTCCCCTTGAGCCTAATATAATTCCATTACAGTACATTATTACATGTAACAAATAACATTCTACTGCAAGACTTATTTCCAATATTAACATTCTTCTTCTTATTGTGCCAGCTTCTAGTAAAGTTTTGCTATCATCTCTTTAAACGCTTCCCTATATTTTGCAACGTGAAATGTCTGTTCAACATTGACGTTAGTCCAATCTCTAATATTCCTCAGCCAAGATTTCTTCTTTTTTTCTAAGCCTTTTCTTCCCTCTGCTCTTCCTTGCATGATGACGTATAGCGGAGAGTATTTATCGTTTCAAAGTATGTGACCCAGATACGATTTTTTATTTTAATTGTGTTCATAAGCTTTCTGCCGTGCTCAATTCGTCTTAACACTTCTTCGTTTAAGACTTTTGCAGTCCAAGGAATTTTAAGAATCGGCCTGTATAGCCCCATTTCGAATGCCTCCAATTTTCTTACGGGTTGGGCTTTCATATAATGTGAATAGAAATTTAGAAAAAAAAACTTATAGTTATTTAAAAATAATCGTTTCAAAAAGCTGTGGACCATAAAAGATATGCAGTAAAATATGTCAATCTTACGAAAAATAAAAGGTTTTGCATTTAAATTCATCTTTTGTTAAAACTTAATATTAGTTTCGATATTTTCTGAATATCAAACAATCTGTCTGTATTAAAGTAAATGCACTATTAATTGACGTTATTTTTTTTATTTATTCCATAATCATCACTGCGATTATGATTATTACAATTACAATCTGGTCATGAGTGATCAATGAGTAATTTTAACCTCAATCACTACTGTTCCTTTAAATTGAGAGCTTACTCCATAGCGTCTCTTATCTTAACTAACAAGATAGTGCACTACACGCGCACAAGCACTATGCTCTACTTTTTACTATCACCTATCACTCAAACTAGTTCAAAAGGCTTTGTCCTCTTCAATCTTCTAGTTGACCAATTAGTATCGTGTAGCTGGATTTGTCTTAATATTATCGTGCCTATGAAGTCGTTGCTCATGTCTTGCCATCTTCTTGATGATTATGTCCACCGTTTCCATTCCTAGGTCCTTATGGAGGTCACTGTTTGTACAAGTTGACTTTATAAGAATAAAAAAAAAATATTTTCTAACCCCAGTTAAACTTTAATAAAAAAAAATTGTATATTCTGGAAATCTAATTCTCTCTGAATATAATAACAAACAAATTTCTGAAAATTGCAATATAAAATATTTTTTACTTCTTCTTCTTAAGGTGCCGTGCATTTCTGCGTAGGCGTCCACCGTACATCGTCTTGTCAGGTGAGATGTTAAATATTCTGGTTTAAATAATTCTGTTTTTAGCAGCATTGCGAAGCATTTCATAGCTGTGGATTCCTGTCCATTGTCGAATATTGCGCAGCCATGACATTTTTTTACGTCCGAGACCTCTCCTACCCTCTATTTTCCCTTCGAGAATCAGTTGCTGAAAACTGTATCGTTCTCCTCGTATAATGTGCCCCAAGTATGCAGTCTTCTTACTTTTTACATAATTAAAAAGTTCCCTATCCTGTAAGCCCGCTCTTCTGAGTACTTCCTCATTTCTGACCCTGTCCGTCCATGATATTCTGAGCATTCGACGCAGGCACCACATTTCAAACACTTCAAGTTTGTTAATGGAACTGGCCTTTAACGTCCATGCTTCCATTCCGTACAGGAGAACAGGCCACACGTAACATTTAAGCATCTTGTATCGGAGATTGAAGTCCAATTTGCGATCAGTCAGAAACTTACGAAGCCTCAAAAAAGCATTTCTGGCTTGTTCAACTCTGCTCTTTATTTCATTCTCGGGATCCCAACCCTCATTCAGCAAACATCCCAAGTATTTGAATTGCCTGACTTGTTCGATTTCTTCTCCAGAGACATATATCTTTGCGTTGGGGTAATCATTTCTACTTATAATCATTGATTTTATCTTCTTGATATTTATTTTCAAACCCCGAGCTTCACTTGCAAGAGTTAGATCATTTAAAAGGCATTGAAGATCTTCGATGTTATCTGCCACTATGGCTGTATCGTCGGCATACCTGATGTTATTAATAAATATGCCGTTAACTTTAATACCCTTATTAGAGTCCTCCACTGCTTCTGCAAAGACTTTTTCTACGTATAAATTGAACAGCATTGGGGACAGTATACAACCTTGCCTTACTCCTTTTTTAATGGAGAAATCTTCTGTTTCGTTGAAATTTTGAAGACGTACTGTTGCTGTCTGATTCCAATACAGATTGGCGATGATTCTTATATCCTTTGCATCCAATCCCAACTCTTGTAGGTATTTTATCATCAATTCATGTTTTACATTATCGAATGCTTTCTCGTAATCGATGAAACAGATAAAAACATCCTTTCTTTGATCTAAACAATTCTGTATCAATGTTTGCATACTAAAGATCGCTTCTCTCGTGCCAAGTCCATTTTTGAAACCAAACTGACTCCATCCACTGACCTCTTCACATTTCTTAAACAATCTAGTGTGAAGTATTCTCAGGAAAAGTTTTAAAAAGTGACTCATTAGGCTTATTAGTCGGTGGTCCTTGCAGAAGTTCGCACGTGGTGTTTTTGGTAGGGCAATAAATGTAGATCGAAGCCAATCTTTTGGAATCTGGCCCGTATCGTAGATGTCGTTAAAGAGCTTGACAATAATGTCTAGGTTTTCTTCATTAAGTAACTTGATTGTTTCTGCGTACATATCATCTGGTCCTAGAGTTTTGTTACTTTTTAATAGTTTGATAGCGTGTACAATTTCAGCTTTCAAAATACTTGGGCCATACAAATGGTCTCCCAGTTGTGGTGGTTTTTGTGTTCTGTCATCATTGAACAAATTGGCTGTGTACATTTTCCAAGTATTAAGTATATCGCTAGGGTCCGTTATTAATTCATTTTGGTCATTATGTATACCAGTGACTTGTTTTTTCTTGAAGACACCAGCAATTTCCTTAATTTTCTTGTGAAGATTGAAGCTGTCGCCAAGTTTATATAGGCTTTCAGCCTCGGCGCAAAGTGTAGTCATCCAGATCTCCTTCGCCGCTATAATTTCGTTACGAATTTGACTGTGTATATTTCGGTACCCTATTTTGTCCTGCCTGATCTTACACTGCCTGCGTTGTTCCATCATCTCTAATATTTCTTCTGTCATCCACTCATTCTTGGTAGTTGTTTTACTCTCGAGTAGAAAAGTGTTGTTCAACTCATCAAATGATTCTTTTATGGTGGTCCATGACTTTTCAACATCATTCTCAGTTGCCATATTAGAGAACCTATTGTTTATTTCCTCTGTGTACGCTTTATTTGTTTCATTGTTTTTGAGTTTTCTAATGTTTACTGATGCCTTCTGGTGTTTTCTTTTAGCTGTAGCGAGCCTCAGTTTGATATTTGCTACTAAGGAATTGTGGTCGGATCCTATGTCTGCTCCAGGTAATGCAGATACCTTAGTAAAAGCATTCCTGTACCTTCTATTAATTGTCACATAATCTATTTGGTTCCTTATAATGCCCTGATGTCGGTCTAAAGGCGACTTCCATGTGTAAAGCCTCCTGGGTGGTAAGTTATACCAAGTATTCGTTATGACTAGATCTTTGTCTTGACAGTACTGTATCAATCTGTCCCCTCTGTCGTTTCTCTGACCAAGACCATATTTTCCAACTACGTGATTTACAGCTCCTTCCCCAACTTTTGCGTTGAAGTCTCCTAATACGATGTTAATTTCGTGATTCTTAGTCACCTTTAAGGCTTCGTCTAGCTGTTGATAAAATCGCTCTAGTTCTTCTTCTGGCTTGTCTGCTGTAGGGGCGTAGACTTGTATAATATTTATGTTAACTTTTCCATGCAACTGAATAAGTATGACTCTTTCGGAGATCGGGACAAAGTTCTTCACGGAGATTCTTTTTACGAATTTACAAAAAGTATTGCAAAAGAGTTAGTAGTTGATACAACAAAATGAGTAAAAATCAGGAGTTTACACATCCAAGGGTTAGTAATTAACACTTAAATATCCGTTACCATAAATAATTCGAATTTTTCAATTGAAACATCAAAAACACTACGAGAATTTAATGTAGATGTTAACGTAAAAAAGTTCTCAGCATGTAGCGACACAGTTGTAGAACAAACCTAACAAAAAGATTAATGTGTTTACACAATATTACTGGTAATTAAAATTGCCTATAGATACATTTCTGCATTATTAATTAAGCACAAGCGAGACATTTAAAATAAATTCCATATTAAGATATAACTTAATTTACGTCATATTTTATTTACGTGTTTGTTTTCTAACCAGTCAATTTTATAGCCCAACTTATATAATTTACACAATATGCTATATAGGACTATTTGCATAACCCATGATGAATATATAATATATTTTTGCATTTGCAAATTCCTGTAACAGGTTGATGAGATAAATTATTTTAATTTTGAAACTTTATACGAGAACCAAAATTGCGCGTGGCACTTTGGCATATTTTATAGCTTTGGATTCATTCACATTTAGTTTATTATTACAGAAGTTTGATTATGTAATAGCAGCGTAATATAACTAATAGAAAATAAACACATGTAATCGTAATAGAACATTTTTGGTAATAGAAAACGAGCACTGATCGGTAGCAACTTTAATAAAGCTAAAATAAAGATAAACCTACAAATAATAAACATTGAACTTGAAATGTTATTTGCTATCTTTAATAGTTGGATAACTGAAGATCTAGATCCAGACATAGAGATACGTAGCAGGATTCAGCAAGCTAGAACAGCATTTACTAATATGAGAACTTTGCTAATCAACAGCAGCCTTAACTTAACGCTTCGATATCGCTTTGTAAAATGTTACATTTACTCCATACTGCTATATGGTGTAGAAACCTGGACCATAAAGGCCAATGTGATGAACCGATTGGAGGTCAGAGAATGAGAATTGCTGCCAATAATAAAAAGAAGAAAAACTGCTTATATGGGTCATATATTTTGAAATTCCAAGTACCAGTTCTTAAAGCTTATTATGGAAGGGAAGATAGAAGGAAAACAGGCATCGGAAGAACGAAATACTCATGGCTTAAAAACATAAGAGATTGGACAAACCTCGATGCACATGCACTCTTTAGAGCCACACAAGATCGAGAGGAGTATGCCAGAATTGTAGCCAACATCCACTAATTGGATAGGGCACCATAAGAAGAAGAATAGGAATTAATGTTTCAGTTAAATATACGTTTATTTTGAAGTTTCAATTTCTATTTCGGAAAATAGCTTCAACAAGAACAGAGATTTATCTTATTGACCAATGTTGTTGAGGAAATGGTGTTGAGAAAAATATAGGAAGAAAAATGTGTTGTGGTTTAAAGATAAAATGTAGGTTTGGTTGTATCTGTTTGAGGGAAAGTTGAATTGTATTTATGCAATTATTGTTCCTTGTTCCTATGATATTGCTATCATTTTGTTGTTTGTGTATCGTTTGTTTTTTAATTTATTGTCTAGCTTTGTATTTTTGAACGGTTTCTGCAGATCATTTTCATTTTTCCGAAATCGACTCGTCGTCAGTGTAATATAATCTGGATTTCTCTTTCTTCTATCTGCATCCTTTTATTTTATAAACTTACGGGCTCGGATGAATGTTCTTGTCTAATGCATGTTTCGTACTCGGTTGGTTTTGACAGTTCCTCTTTCAACTTTACCATCTCTAATTATAGTTTCTCCAAGTGTATAAACCACTTTATGCGGGTTTTTCGTACTCTAGCTGCATCACTCATTGGGTTAAGTGAGTAGCTTAATGTATGGTGTTGCCGGTGGTAAGTCGGAATAAAGGAGAAAGAAAAAAAATACTCACAAAATGGTCAAAGGACGTGTAAATTGCCTCGAATATACATACAATTGGAAACTAAAGATGACATGAACAATTGCTATATCAGAAGTTCTAATGATTCAAGCAATAGAGGCAGAAAAAATCACTTTACACACATATTAAGATATAAAAAGTATAGATTAAGATGGCTAAAGCTAAACCTAGAACTATGAATGATCCAATGGAAAGAATACAAAGAATATTGATACACGGCAAAGTAGGAGAATAACTATAAGTATGATTTGGTGTAATAGTTTTAAATTGGGGATTTAAAATATCAGGTTTAATGCTCGAATAAATGAACTTTGATCAAATAAAAGGCGGATATCAAGCACAGTTTTATTAATTAAATCTTGCCCAAATACTTTCGCTTCCTAAAGCATCTTCAGGGGCATTTCGTCCATTTTGGTCTATCCAACAATTATAGAATGTCATAAACATAAAATTGTCCAAATTTGTCTCGCTTAATAAGCTTCCTGAATTGGACTTTTTGGTTGTGGCTGAATTGGTTGAAGATCAAAGCAAGGGCTAATAGAATGAGAAACATCTATTTCGATGTACTCATAAAACGCCTTTGTTCTTCTTGAATGACTCTAAATTTCTACCATTAGCTGCTGGTGCACTTTTAATTTGTTTTTTGTGAAGGCAGTACGTACTATAAGTATCGGAGGCAGGTGACTTAAAACATATGTTAATATTTTACTTAGTTTACTAATACTTAACTCACTAATCAGATATAATCTTTTGGACTCCTATCTTCTGTAATGTGATTCAGTTCCTCTGAGCTTTCTTATGTACTCTCAACACTTTCCTTCTTCAGATAATTCTGATTATTTTTGGTAGAGTAACCTCTTCTTTTCTGTTCAACAGCAAACCCAAAATGCACTTTTTTGGCTGTTTTATTGTAGTTTCTCCAATACCAAAAACAGTACGAAAAAGCTTCAAATATACAGAACTTTTAGCACCAGAGACAGTCGGAAAAAAGTGTTGTATTGAGTACTCTCGCTCAGGTCCAGGTTTTTCTTTTTGTTGTTGTTTACCGACCTAGGCCTATGTCTTTTGATTTTATGTTGTACGAATCAGACTGGCAATTACATTGTCTTGTCTTTTCGTGTCTGGAATTTTATAAAACTCTTCTTTGTAAGCCTTGATGTAAATAGGTATTATTTTTACAAACGTGAAACGATTATTGTTGTGCTTAAACAGTACAAAAACTAGGGCTCTTTTAGGGGCTACACACCTGGTAATTTGTTCACTTTTCATTTTTATTCCTGTAACTCTTCACTTTCTAGTCCCTTCATTTCCTTCACCAACACTTACACTTCTATCTGCCCCATCCATCATCCTTTAAATACGAAAGTAATTACTAATTGTTTTTAAATAATTTGACAATAAACCTAACCTCAAATTTGTAAGACTCACGGGGTCACCTAAGTGGCAGTTGCAGAGCTCCTATTGGTTGGTTGGTTGGAAATAAGCTGGTTAGCATGGACCAGTATAGTCGAAATAAGTGGTTTTACGTAAAGGTGGTTTTTAACATGCACTCACCATGGGTAATATTTTTTTTCATGAATCAGATAAAATAAACCACTTTAACTACAACAGAACAATGCATTGGCACATCTAACACAACTTTGATTTGTGTGACTTAAGGCTGTTTGCATGTTATCTCCTCATTTTGAGAAACCTATTCAGAATAGACTAAACGCAAAAGAGTTTATTTAAATATGTTAAATAGTAAATTTATTTCCTATTAATTATAATATCATCTCACAGATTAATTAAAGGATATCATAAATGTCTTTCTTAGGACATACTCCGTCGTAGCAAGAAGATATATTGTAGTTTTTTGTATCGAATAATATTCAATTGAGTTCAATAATTGATATATTCTCACATTTACCTCTATATGTTATACAGTTAGAATGATTTATTAATACCAATACTAAAAAGAGAACAGACTAGTTTTAGTAATTGAATTGCTAATTTTAATAGAAAGTAGCAAAGAAGTGAAATACAAACAATTTTAAATACTTTTACAGAAATTTACTGCCTGAACATAATTTAATTTGAAATTTTAATAGTAATAAAATATGCGTAATAAGGACAAATATTAGTTCAGATTCCTTTCAAAATTACAATTATATCCATATTTGTATATATACTCTCTTAGGAATTTTATATGAATTAACGGAAAGTGATCATTTATCAATTTTGGAATGTTAAATGGTACTGAGTTGAGTATATGTATATATAGTTTAACTTAAAGTAAACCTACTACAAATACTTTTCGCTCCCAAAAGGGCACTTCCTTTCTCCAAAGGGCACTAGATGGCGCCTGATCTGGTGCCCTTTGGAAAAAAGGACAGAGAAGTCTTGCTACGAAGGGAAATATTCTTCATTCCGTCTTACCAACATATCTGCCTGAAGAGCTACAAAATAGCGAAACAAGTGTTACAGAATAGCATGTTTGACGGGATGTGAATATTCCTATTCACATCCCGTCAGTGTTGTTTATTATTACATCTTGGACATTCACTAGCTTATTGTACTTGGTTTTTTGTTAAGTTAATTTTTTTATGCCAACTTCATTGCTAGCTGCATTTAGGTCGTTAATGTTCTTGTTGTTCTACACTATTGTTCACGTCAGAAAAATGCCCTCTGCAAATTTTAGATTACTGGGGTATTATCCATCAATGGATAGGTTATTCCATGTTCATTTTACTGAATATATTTTCTAGGGTTGCGTCTACTTGTAGGACGCCTCTGGAAGTGGGAAATTCTGGAGTGTTTTCATAAATTTTTCTGTAGCTTTTGCATTTCTGTTTTTATATATTAGCTAGTCTCTATGTCTGGTTTTTCAATGTCTTGGTTGGTTAAAACTTCCTTTACTGCCTTGGGAGATATAGAATCTAAAGTCTTGTCGATGTGTATGAAGGTTAAGGCTAGTGGTATTCCATACTCTTTAGCTCTACTCATTAGTTCTCGAAACGTATGGATATCATCAAAGGTGCTGAATCCTTTTCTGAAGCCAGCTTGCTCTCTTGTCTGTGCATTTTGTTCTTAGGCAGTTCGTAAATATACATGCTAAGATTTTTCAGGTTTTATGTCAGTGTATTTAAACAGTTCTACTCTTATGCTATCTATTCCCGCTGTTTTATTGTGATTTATTTTTTCTGATTGTGTATTCTACTTCTCCCGGAAGGACTTCTGGTACATTTTCTTACCTACTGGTTGCTTATTTGAGTGTGTCAGGGGATTTGTGTAGATCGCTGTCGAATTGAGTCAGGAATGGTATTATTTCATTTCTCTCTGTACTCCTGGTGTTTTCGTTTGTTGGAGTAACGATTTGCTTCTTCTCAATGATTGTTTCTTTTCTGGTTTTCTTATAGTTTTTCCTGTTTTCGGTTGCATTTTCTACCAGTCTCCCATTGTATCTTCTTATGTCCCCCTAATAGTTTTCCTTATTGTCTTACACCGTTCTCTGTATTCTCTGTATGTTGCTACTTACTTTTATTTCCCCTATTTGCTTTAACAGCGTGTTGATTTTATCTGACAGTTTCCTATGTTCATTTTTTTGTTGCGGTTTTCCATTTCTTTAGCACCATCAAGGATGATTTCCATTCATTGTGAGTTATTGATTTGGTCACGTAATCTTTCATCGATGGTTATTTGGTAGTAATATGAGTTTTCTTTTAGATTATTGGTACTGATATGGTTTTGTGATTTATCTTATTCTTTGTAGTTTTAGATCTATCTATAACAATTTTTGATCTGATTAGTCTATGATCGCTGCCTGTTTGAAATTTATTAATTAAACTGATTATCTTTTATTGTAGCAATATTGTTGGTTAGAATGAAGTCAATTTCATTCTTAGTGGTTCCATTTGGTGTTATCCATCCATCTTCTATTTTAGTTTTCTTGAAGAATGTATTTTTAATGGACATGATTTTGTAGGTCTTTCCAGAACCAGTCTTTCTCCCGTTTTATTTCTTTCATCGACTCGCTACATATTTTCCCATGACTTTTTCCTTGCCATTTCTTTTTCACACTTTGGCATTAAAATCCTCATTTATATGCAGAAAGTGATTTTATTGTTGTTAATGCTTGAGTTACATTACTGTAGAGTTCTTCTATTTCTTCGTCATAGTGGGTAATCGCTGGAGCGTATATTTGTGTAATTTGTATATTATATCTCTTTGATAGTTAAAGGGTTAAGCTAGCTACTTTGTCTAAGATACTAGTTATTTCTACTACTCTTGGTTATTGCTTTCATTTCTGCTTGATTAGGAATCCAATACCGTTTGTTTTGCCTGCCGTTGATGTTCTCAGTAGCAGAATGTGTTCCCTGACGCTAATTTCAATAGTCCTTCATCTTTTCGTCTTATTTTGCAGATTCCTATGACGTCCCAAATTATTGTATAAAATATATACTTACTAATATATATTAAAATATATATTATATAAAATATTGAAAAAAGTATAGATTTTTATTAACAAATTGAGGAATGAATATTGGATACGTATATGGTCAGCTAGACGGATTGGACGATTGCCTTGAAGCAGAAATTACAACACCTTATTAAATATAATTTTTTATTTGTCGCTTTGTATAGTATTTGTAGACTCTAAAATATAAACATGTTCTTTGACAGAAGACGTAAATCATACCTTCGGCCCTTTAGACGGAAGCATCTACGCTACGATCGCAAAAAAGCCGGAATTGTCACCGGGAGCTGTTTCTAGTCCATTGACGGTGTCGATGGACAGTGGCATATCATCAGCAGGTAAGTCTTCATAAAAGACTACTAGTTAATTGCATGCAAGCATATTTGGAAGCTTAATTTTATTGATTCTTATGAGTAATAAACTAAGTTATTAACTAAACTATAAATGTAACTAAAACGATTCTAAACCCAAGAATCCAAAACACTCATCTAATTCATTTTTAACTAGGACTGCTGTTTACTGAAAAGTACGTAATCCACAGAATCTTTCACAAATGTCGAATCAAAATCATATGTAACTGAAATTAGGAAACATTTGTCATAGTCAGGACAAAAAGCATAAGCAAAATTAAAACTATTAAATATTCCAACCAAAATTTCAATTTTATTGCAAAAAAATTTCAGGAAGAAAACGCCGCACAGTCCTAACACAAAACGACCCAACTTACAAAAAAGGTTAATGAGTTTTGGTACATGGAATGCACAAAGTATTCGACCTAAGTTGGATGAGGTGTTGAAAGAAATTAGGAGATTTAAATTAGATGTAATAGTCCCTACAGAAACCAAAAAAGAAAGTGAAAGAGACAGATAAAGTGAAAGATTTTGTTTATTTCTATAGTAGAGTAGGAAAAAAAAGAAAAGCAGCAGCAGGTGTAAGTATACTGATAAAGAAAAGGCTGTCACGCAATATTAGGAACGGGGAACAAATAAATGAAAAGCTAGTAAAAGGTTGAGATGAAGCTGAAAGGACCTGACTTAGTAGAAGTGGACGCAAATGCCTCGTCTGAAGATGAAAAGGACGAGGTAAAAGATAAATTTTACGACGAACTGACGGACTTGGTAGAGTGTTTTGGAAGTAGGAAGGAAGTAGTTCTACTAGGTGACTTATGTGCTAGAACAGGAAGAAAATTAAACAGCAAAGTGAATTTGAAGACGAAAAAATGAATAAAAACAGTGAAAGATTATTTCGTTTCTGCGATTGTATGAATTAAAAGATGATGAATGGATACTAGCACCACAAGGATATTCATAAATTTACATGGACTATATAAAGACCCTCATAATACTTATTGTCACGAATGATTCTGAAACATAGATTCTTTTGAAGACAGAAGAAGATGTAGCAAGGGTGTAGAAGAAGAAAGGAGTACAATTGTTGAACAGAGGAAATATAGAGCTAGACCAGAAAGATGAAGCAGCCATTTTTTTTTGTAACATAGGATCAATAGCTCATTTTCTCCTGATCGTCCACGATATAACGGTTTTTTGCTCTGAATTCTTTCTATATACATGCATTTGCTTAAAAATTTTGACAGTAGATAAAAAATGGCTTTAACCTCCTCAGTCTTAGGAAATTTTTTGTTTTTTAATTACTATATTTCGGTGTGTTTTATGTTACATTAGGCATCAAGATAAGAAAAAATAATAATAAAATTTTTTTATGGCAGCCATCTTTAAAATCCAATGTCTCATATGGCCGACATTGAGTTTCAAGATAATCAAACATTCTCAAAAGCAATTTGTGTTTTATGACTAACATATGAATACATTGGAAATAAATACACAACATTAGTTATGTAATTTATTAAGTAATAAAATATGATAAAAAATTTTTGGTAGATAATGCACTGGTGTCATTTCATTCACAACCTTGATGCTGTTTCGGTTTTCTTGGAGGCAGAGAAACACCTGACATGTAGAACATAGATTCTGGCTAAGTTGACGCACTGGTCATAGTTCATTGTATAGCTTGAAGGAGTTTCTGTTTTCTTGGATGCACAGGAATACCTGGCATGTAGAACACCTGAGTCTGGCTGAGTTGGCAGAACATCCTGGCATTCGGCGTCTATTCTTCTTGGCTGGGGTTGAGATTTCTGGTAAATGCAAAGTGCGCTTTTTACTGAGCAAGTCTGGAGGGTGAGATACCCTGGGTTGCTTCCGAGGAGGGGACAAGGAACACTCATAATCTGGTTCACTATCCTCCGAGCTCTCCTGATCACCATGGGCTAGGAAATATGCATACTCTTTTTTAAAACTGAAGAGATGCATAATATCTTTTCTGTGGGTTCCTAAAAGTCGCTGATCTCGTCGGTATTCGATCCATGATGCTGAAATTGCGAAGTCAAACATATGCATGATAACTCTGACTGTCCATTTCCTAGTTCGCGCAAATATACATATCAGAGTAAGTATATAACTATCAGAGGCCTGTTGACTTCAATGAACCTCTTTTGTATTTTACACCATCTTCTACACTTATCGACAGGTTGTGAGTCCTCTCTATTTGACATTAAAATTATGGCTTTATTATCAAACCATTTTACAACAGACACTTGCCCGTCTGATCTTATACTCTCATCAATTGCCCCCCTACCTTCTTTTTTCAAATCAGTATCACTTCTTAGTTTAGAGTTCTTGCGTTTCTTGTTTGTTTCAAAGTGCCAGTACCTGTAGCTTCTCTTTCTGAATGAAATAAATCTAAAAGATATTCAGAATTAAAATATCTATCCATATAAACTGAAACTGAAAAAATCCTGTGGCAGTCCATCTGCAGCGGCTACGACAAAATTTTTCAACCCACATAGGTTGGGCTTTGTTTTGATTACTTCTCTGGCTGGACAATGCCCCCAGAAAGGAATCATTTATTCGTCTATAGCTACTACTTGAGGCTTTGGATTTAACTGACCTGATCAGAGGTTCTATTTTCCAAAACTTGTTTGTGTTCTTTTCTTCATCCGTTACGTCACCATCATACACAACCTTCAGATTCTTTCGCGTAGAAAAATATTTATACTTTTGCATGAGGTTACTTATACATTCTGCTTTGGTTTTTCGGGCCTAATACATCCTACTCCGAGGATATCTCATAATAGACACCATCAAACTTGCCGAAAAAAACTTTTTTACATCTTCCACACCATCCAAAAGAACTTTCCCAGTTTTTTCCACATACGTTCTGTTTGACTGTTCTAAAATAGGTGGAAGATTTACAGCATTTATTTCTAAAGGAAAATTATCTGGTGTTGGAAAGCATTGTTCAAAATCTGAGTTTTTTTCCAGAAGTATCTTTCACTGCTACTCACGGCTTGTGTAACTGGAGTGTTGTCTTCGCCAGCAGTGCTATTAGACGCCGTCCTGTTTAAAATAGTTGAGGTACCATTCGATATCGTTTCTTCCTCTTCTTCGTCAATTAACCTAATATCAGTGGCCTCCTGCTGTGGTAGCCATGTTGGATCTGCATCCAAGTTATCATCGCTGATGTCCACTTCACTGTTATTTCCATCAAAACGGTCGTCGACATATTCTTGAACCCGCTTAGAATCTGTAAAAAACCATACGCAAATAGTACAACGCATACGCATATTACGAATTTAAAAATATTTAGTTTTTCATTTCTAACTGTAAACTTGGTTTACAAGAAGTATTCCAGGTTTCGAATAGCATATAAAAATATTTGTTATAAAAAATTAATCGGCCTAATAGTTTTTATTAGTATTCACTTTAAAATGTTACCAGGATGTCACAGATTTGAAGAAAAAAATTCTAATTGTATATTTTAATAATCAAATCCAAACAATAAAAAAATATATCTAAAATCCCAATGTCTCCGTCAGACGACATAACCGTTTCCTTGGTAACAGCTTGAAAAATATGGACGGAAGGATAATTATCTATTTACAGATAAAAAGATAAGTAAACTTTGATGGTACATAAGGCAAATATCGAACACAGTAGTTAATCAAATCTTGCCCAAGTACTTTCGATCACAAGATCATCCTCAGGGGCATTTCGTCAGTTGTGGCCTATCCAGCAGTAATAGAATGTTATAAATGTAAATTGGGACATAACAAATACACTAAACAAAGACAAACAAACACTTTAAAATTTAAGAAATGGAGAAGCTACATTTTATATAGAAGCCGGAGACAGAGATACGGTTCTGTCTCCGGCTTCTATATAAAATGTAGCTTCTCCATTTCTTAAATTTTAAAGTGTTTGTTTGTCTTTGTTTAGTGTATTTGTTATGTCCCAATTTACATTTATAACATTCTATTACTGCTGGATAGGCCACAACTGACGAAATGCCCCTGAGGATGATCTTGTGATCGAAAGTACTTGGGCAAGATTTGATTAACTACTGTGTTCGGTATTTGCCTTGTGTACCATCAAAGTTCATTTATTCGAACATTCAACCTTATATTGAAAAAGATTATTATTAAAGATTAAAAGATTCAGTCATCGAATTTTATGCTAAGTAAAAAACAGAAAAAATACCTTGAACATCGGACAAGAGATGGTCGGGACAGTCCGCCATTTTTATTTCTCCTTCATAGTCGTCAAATGCGAATGAATGAACTAAAAACTCACTCTAGCAGGCTTTCTACTGGCTTTCCAGCCAACTACTTTTCAAGGCTGCCAACTTAAACTGACATCCCAGAAAAAATTCCTAAACAAAACATGTTTTGTGTCACGTGTAGACGACGCCGACGCTGGGCTAAGGAGGTTAAGTTTAAAATCTACCCTATGCCAATACCTGCTTTTCCTCTGGGTGTGGTTACCATTATAACTCGGAGAAGAAAATATTTATCATAAAAAGATTTTAATCTAATCTAATCTTTGAGAAACATTTTAAGACAAAAATGTTCTTTAGAGTTTATTCAGAAAGTCAATATTTTTTTAGTTATTCATGACTGAAAGTTTACAAATTACAGGGCAAAAAATCATGTGTTTAAACGGTTTTTCGCGAATAACTTCAAAAATTTACATTTTATCGGGAAAATTGTTAGAATATGAAATGAAGCTTATGCAACAAAATTATTCGTTTTTTTTTTATTGATGTAAACTAAATATTAACAAAGTCATGGCTGTTCGAAAGTATTCATCGATAACAAAAATGCAAACATAAATAATGTTATGTTTTATGGAAAACTTTTAGGAATTTTTATAATAATCTGAAACAACCATGTAAATGACCACTGGTAAAACTGATCTGCATGAAAATTAAGGTACATAAGTTATAACTAAAATACAGAATCCTGTGGATTCAGGAATTGTCATAAATGTCAAATGTTATTTTAATATATATAAAGATATTTTTATATATGCAATGATGGAATATGGAACGTGCAATGCTGAACGTGAGGCTTCGAGACCACATAACAAACCAACAAATCAGGCGAAGATCAGGAGTTCAAGACGTCATCGAAAGAACCACGACGCTTAAGTGGAACTGGGCAGGGCACTTAGCCAGAACACAAGATGGACGGTGGACAAAACGTATTATGGAATGGAGGCCCAGAAATTATAAAAGAAGCCGAGGACGACCACCGACTAGATGGACCGATGACATTAAACGTGTAGCGGGAAACTGGCTACAAGCGTCCCAGTGTAGAGAACACTGGAAAGAACTGAGGGAGGCCTATGTCCAGCAGTGGACGCGATTGGCTGATTGATGATGATGATGAAAGATATTTTTACAACAGATCAGCAGTATTACCAATTTGAATTATTTAACTTAATTAAAAAATGATAAAAGTTGTTTTTATAACGACAAAAATTTTTATTGATAACATTCGACAAAAGAGATGTATTTAAATACAATAGATTGTTTAGTTCGTATTTTTAAATCCTAAATTTTCTGACAACCAATCATGTAAATCGAAAGGAAATACAACTAATCCTACTAATCCCCACAGTAATCCGTTTCTGACAATCTAAAAGTGGTCTTGTTGTTTTTTTTTGAACTTATAAACCAATTATTTCAAGGTGACATTGATTTATTAAACACGTTTAATTTATCTGTTGTTTTGCGACATGTGTAGCGACACGTTTTTATTAACTTTCTTTCACCGTTAGTTCCTTTGTTACTCAAATCCTACGCACATAGAGATGAAAAGCTTCTTATGCATCTACATTTGTCATACCTTTATTACTATTTTGGTAATATTTAATAAAGAGATAGATGCAAGTTAACAAGTACCATGAATCATTCTTGACAAGTAGCTGGGATTAAAATTAATTATTAATCGTTTAATTAATTAATTAATATTAATAAACATTGTTATATGTATTTGGTTGCAACTATATTGCTATCTTTTCTAGGATTTTGCTAGAAATATAATAAACTTTATTTATACCGTGTAACATTGCAAAGCGATTATCCTACTGTAAAATATTTTAACGAATTTTTACCAAATAAAGGTTTTAATAAAATGTACCAATAAAACACTGAAAACTTTGTTTTCAAACTTCCACAAAATTTATTTTAACTCTTGTTTCGGCTGATTGCCTTTCTCAAGTGATCTATTTTTGGCTTGCGTTTACACTTATAGTCTCTAATGAAATAGGTAGTGACGTAATCTGTCACTATTACATCACCTGTTATGACTAGCTGAGAAGTTTTATTACCTCCCTCCAAATTTCAATATTATAACAATTACGAGGAGGGGGGGGGGACTTTTGACTAGCACTGTATGCTTATGTCGTTTCAAGAAGAATGACACAGTCTGTCACTAGTTTTTCGCCAGTGTCAGACAGGATCCTGCTCCTACAACTGCATACAAAAACTGCAAAACTTAATATTATACAGGTATATGCCCCTACTGCAGATAAATCAGATGAAGAGATTGAGCAGTTTTATGAACAAATAAATCAAGTTCTAAAGTCTACAAAGCCAAAAGATGTTACACTTATCCTTGGAGACTTCAACTCCAAAATTGGCAAAGGAAAAAGCGGAAAAAATGTGGGTGAATATGGTTTAGGGACAAGAAACGACAGAGGAGACAAACTTTTAGAGTTCTGTCAAGAGAATGATATGATAATTTCAAATACATTCTTTAAGCTACCCAAACGAAGACTGTACACATGGACGTCCCCTCAACACACTAGGGAAAAAACAATTAGGAATCAGATAGATTATATTTTAATAAATGAGCGATACAGAAACTGTATAAGATCAGTTAAGGCTTATCCAGGCTCAGATGTTTCTTCAGATCATAACCCCCTGATAGCGCGGGTACACATTAGACTCAAAAGACCTTCAAATAAAACAAAAATAGATCACATAGATACCAGCCGCTTACAAGATCCAACAATTAAAGAAGATTTAAAACAACATATCAATGATAACTTACGAATGCTTTCTACAAAGACAGAGAACACGCATGTAGAAGACAAGTGGCAAGATTTAAAAGACGCCATAATAAAACCTGCCCAGAAAATGCTTACCAAAGAGAAACAGAAAAAAGGACGAGAATGGATAACAGAAAAAATTTTAGGTCTCATGAAAGAGCGAAGACAGTTAAAGGGAAAATGCAGCCAAAAATATAATGAAGTAAACAAACAAATCAGAAAAGAAATAAGAACTGCAAAGGAAAATTTTTATACAAGAAAATGCGAGGAAATCGAAGAACTACATCTCAAACATGACACTTTTAACTTACATAAAAAGATAAAGGAACTGACAGGTACACAAAAACGAAAACATCCCAATCTCCTATGCAACGCAAATGGTGAAATAATAGCCGATCTACAAGAAAAGCTTAGGACCTGGAAGAACTATGTAGAAGAATTGTTCGACGATGAAAGACAAGAACCTAATATAGATAACTTGCAAGGCGACGAAGGACCAGAAATAACTAAAGAAGAACTATTATACGCTATAAAAATAATGAAAAATGGTAAATCACCAAGTCCAGACGGGCTCACATCAGAACTTCTTAATCTTGTGGAAGGCGAATCAGTGAATATTCTACTCGACCTTTTTAACTGCATCTACAAAAGAGGAGAAATACCAAAGGAATGGCTACTTTCAACTTTTGTAACCTTACCAAAAAAGGCAAATGCAAAACAGTGCACTGACTACCGCACTATAAGCTTAATGGGGCATACATTAAAAGTATTCATCAAAGTAATCCACTCAAGAATTAACAGAAAACTAGATGCAGATATTAGTAATACTCAATTCGGATTTCGGAACGGGCTTGGAACAAGAGAAGCACTATTTGCACTTAACGTCATATGCCAAAGATGTCTAGATATAAACCAAGATATATATGTGTGCTTCATTGATTACAACAAAGCGTTTGATAAAGTTCGTCACGATCACTTAATGAAACTGCTAGTAGAAAAAAACTTGGATAAAAGGGACATTAGAATTATCTCTAAGATTTACTATAACCAGAAAGCAAATATTCGAATAGAGCAAGACACAACGGAGGAAATCGAGATCAAGAAAGGCGTAAGACAGGGTTGTATACTCTCACCGACCTTATTCAATCTATACTCCGAAGACATTATAAACACAGCACTTTCGGATCAAAATATAGGTATTAAGATAAATGGCATCCGAATAAACAACTTGAGATATGCCGATGACACGGTACTAATCTCAGAAACTTGGGAAGATCTTCAAATACTAATTAACAAAATAGTAGAATGCAGTGAAGAACACGGATTATCACTTAACATAAGCAAAACAAAAATAATGGTAATATCTAAATCACCACAAAACTTCCCTGACATAACCGTGCATGATCAAAGAATCGAACGTGTAAGAAGATATAATCACCTGGGAACTGTTATCAACGAAAATAATGATTGCTCTGAAGAAATCAGAACCAGAATAGAGAAAGCTAGAGCCACATTTACTAAATTGAAAAAGGTGTTCTGCGGAAGAGATCTAAGTCTAAAACTTAAAATTCGCCTTTTGAGATGTTACGTTATGTCAGTTCTCCTCTACGGGATGGAAACATGGACATTGAAAAAGATCGATACCAAAAAGATAGAAGCATTTGAGTTGTGGATGTATCGTAGAATATTAAGAATACCCTGGACAGAGAAAGTAACAAATGTGGAGGTTTTGCGGAGAGTGCGGAAAGAGAAAGAGCTGATACTTACTGTTAAAAAGCGCAAACTACAATATTTGGGACATGTTATGAGGGGAGATAAATACCAGTTGCTGCAATTGATTATACAGGGAAAGATAATGGGAAAGAGATCTATATTAAGAAGAAGGCATTCATGGTTGAAAAACTTGAGAGAATGGTACAATTGCACCAATTACCAACTGTTTAGATCTGCAGCATCAAAAATACGCATAGCTTTGATGATAGCCAAACTTCGGAACGAAGACGGCACTTGAAGAAGAAGTATGCTTATGGATTATAAGGAACATAACATAACCTACATAACCCATATCCAAATAATGAAAAAACATAAAGAACTAATCAGCCTAGTTAAAATAAGAAAAATTAAGTATATCGGTCATATTAAGTGAAAACAAAAATACAACCTTCTACAAACTCATCATTGAAGGAAAAAA
Source organism: Diabrotica balteata (assembly GCA_918026665.1). Taxonomy (NCBI): domain Eukaryota; kingdom Metazoa; phylum Arthropoda; class Insecta; order Coleoptera; family Chrysomelidae; genus Diabrotica; species Diabrotica balteata. The sequence goes on from OU898282.1 coordinate 27,731,288, forward strand.
TCAAAGATAGAAGAGGACTGGAAAAATAAAACCTTTTCATGAACAACAAATGTCTCCACTAAAACTAACCATTCCTGCTATAGTGAACAGAAAGAAAGATATCAGAAGAAAAAGGTCAATGCTGAGTAAAATTCGTGATTGGACCATATTGATTATTGTTAAACAAATCACAAGCATTTCATGCTCATCACATCAAAGGAGGAGACACTAAAACATTGGTCGCGTTCACCAGATACAAACGTTGACAATCAGTTTCCGCTTTATTCTTCTGAACGGCTTGCTGAGTGTTGCAAACGTCAAACGTGTTTGGAAAGCGGTCGCCATTTTTGCAAGCGTAAAATATTTACGTTGAATTTTCTAAACTTGTTGAATATTAGCAAAAATATGGCGGGAATGGAAATTATACAAATTATAGAATATATTTATAATGGTATTGTGTATAAAATAACGGCTACCGAAGACATTCATAAAAGATTGGATGGTTAGGTTAGGCTAGCTATGTTATCATCGATTTTATTTTTTTATTATTAAAAAAATAATTCAAAAACTGAGAATATTTATTTTAGGTTAGGTTCAACCAAGCAAAATGTCAAATCTCAACCTCCACAATAACCGTTCAGCTCGTTGTCAACAAGTTTAAGAATCAAAACGCAAACAGTTGTGAACATGTTTGCATCTGGTTTGATCTGGTGAACGCAGCCATAAAAAAGCGTAATGAGTTTACAACACTGTCACCGAATAATTTATACTTAATAGATTTGACAACAAAACTATGTAACAGTTATCGAATAATAAAGGTCTTTAAAAACAGAATATGCATTTGAATTAAAATCGATTTAATACCTATTAAATCTTCATCTTTTTGACATTTTGTTCAACACTGTATTATAATTATACTTCGGTTCCCAACCTTACAAGGCCAGACGTAAGGTTACGTACAGTGTACACATTTGGTAGGTCCAGTTTGCGTCCATTTTTTGTTGCAATTACGACATGACTAACCATTTTTGGTACCCGGTTCTTAAAACAACTATTCTTTCATTACTTTTAGAGAATTGTTGGGTATTTAGGACATCGTTATCATTTCTTACTTTGAAAAGATGTGTACTTGATCTTATTTGTTGTTTATAGGAACTCTACAATACAGAACACAATATAAAGATAATAACGAAAACATTTTAAAAAATGCAAATAAGTATTTTTTACTCTATTTCTCACAATCTTTTAATACTAACAATGAGTATTTTGATCAAAAATATGAGTTGTACAGATTACTCCACTGAACACTCCTTATAATACATATTCCTGAAATAGTGGAATTTCCTAACTCTAGGCATACAATATATACAATAAAAGTTTACATTATATAAACACACCTTATCCATATAATACAATATAGACTAATCACTGCAATCAGTGCGACAGAGGAAACTGACTGACTGACTAGTTTCTCTGGGACTTGATAATCTTCTTCTTCTTCTTCAGATGCAAATCCACTAATGGATGTTAGCGATCACATTTTCCATTAACTCTCTATTTCTTGCAATATGTATCAGAGATTGTATGTCGTTAATCCCTGTCCATTGCCTTATGTTTCGGAGCCAGGACATTTTCTTGCGTCCCATTCCTCTCTTGCCTTCAATTTTACCCTCGATTATAAGTTGGAGGAACTGGTATTTTTCATTTCGCATGATGTGACCTAGATACGCCGTTTTCCGTTTCTTGATGGTTTCGAAAAGTTGGCGTTCTTGGTTTATTCTTTTAAGGACTTAAGGACATCTATATTTGTGATTTTCGCTGTCCATGGTATTTTTAGGATACGGCGATAAAGCCACATTTCGAAAGCTTCCAATCTGTTTATATCCCTCGTTTTGAGTGTCCAGCCCTCTACGCCATATAGCAGCACTGACCATAGTACTTAGTAAACCTTAGTCTCAGTTGAAGATCGAACTCAGAACAAGTCAGTACCTTCTTGAATTTTACGAAAGCTTGTCGAGCTTGCTCAATGCGACATTTTACTTCCCTGTCCGATGCCGTCTTTAAAAAGCCACGATCCCAGGTATTTAAATTTACTCACTCGTTCTATGGATTTACTATTCAGTGTTATGGTGGAGTTTTCAAATGCATCCAAGTTTCTGGAGATGATCATGAATTTGGTCTTTTTGGTATTAATCTCTAGTCCCATTCGCTCACTGTATTCTCCGATTATAGTGACAAGTTGTTGAAGATCGACTATGTTGTCACAAATTAAGACACCATCATCAGCATATCGTATGTTGTTGATCAATACTCCATTCACCTTGATTCCCATCTCTGCATCCTCCAAAGACTCTTGAAGGACTTGATAATGCTTCTGCTAAATAAAAATTTTATAATTAATATTACTAAAATAGATCCGTTTTTGTATGTGTTAGCAAGGATTTTGGCAATCTCAGTATTACTAGTATAGTAGTATAGTAGTACTTCTTTAATATTCTGATTGCTATTTAATCGAGATCTTTAATCCTTCGTACTTTGTTCCACACTTCAGTCATGGAAGTATTTGCATTTAACGTTGATACATATTGAGATACATATTGAGTCCATTATCCATATTTGTTAAAAGCTCTTTTGCTAGACTCGACTGCTGTTTTGCATTCATGATTTCACCATGGGACAGGGTTGCGTTGTTTTGTGTATGCAGTCTTTCCTATTGCTCTTTCTGCTGCTTTTGTGATAATGGTAAAAAGGTTCTTCAGTGTCTCGTCTATATTTGAGATGCTTTTAAATGTGGTCATACTGCTTTCGATTAAATTTGAATAAAGATTCTAGTTAGCGATTTTTAAATTCCATTTTGGAGTAAATGTCTGTTCACATTGGTTTTTGTTATTATGAATAAAAAGTGGATAGTGATCACTGTTATACAGTGGTGAGTGCGATATCACCCGGCTTTTTAACGTAAGAGATAGAAAACACAGTTACCTTGTGAAATAAAAGGAGATGAAACTCGTAGAGGTGGGAAATAATCGATAGAAACCTATAATTTACATTACATTACATTACGACTATCGATAGTCTCACACCTTTAGACGTTACCTTCGATCTAAATCACCTCGGTCATAATTATTATGTTTGACAGTTTGACGTCGTATGTGTGACGTATTTCCATTTTTTAATTTAGATAAAGTAAAAACTGATTGACCACAATAAAGCAAAAATGTGAATAAAATAATTTAATTAATAGTGATTATTTATTCTAAAGTTTTAAATTATTAACCAAGAATAATTTCTACTATGATTTGAGGAGTTTCATACGCTCTTGTCACAGAATAATTAACAATCCTTCGTGGATTAGTGGTAAGAATTCGACTCTGCGACGCAGATGATTAGAGTTCAAAACCTACATGAGGTTGTCTTTTTTCTTTTTTTAATAATTTTAAATTTTGCAGAGATCGTTTTGCTTTGAATCACTAAACATTTATGTCAGTCGTTACTAGTATTTGAAGTGTTTAAAGTTAAACATAAATATCTTATTGAAAAAATAGTGTCGTCGTACTTTCGAAACTAAAGTAAAATTCTTCAAAATTAAAAGAATGTTTAAATAAGTAAAAATTTTACAAAAATAAAAAAATATTGTAAATAAACGTATTTACAATATGTTCAAATAAACCTTCATTAGCAGCAGAATAATAACCCAAACTGTCACTAAAGAATTATAAAAGTCTGATAGATCAGGGCTGAAGGCACGATGTACTCATGCAGGCGGTTAGGGTTCAAATCCTACAAAAAGTTTTTACTTTTTTAAAAATTTGAAATTATGCAGATATTATATCGTTTTGCTTTAAATCATAAAACATTTATTTCAGTCTTTATTAGAAGTGTTTATAGTAAAACATGAAAATCTTATTGAAAAAACAATGTACTTTCTAAAATAAAGTAAAAATTCTTCAAACATAAAAGAACGTTCTAAATAAATGTACTTACAAAAAATGTTTAAATAAGCAGAAATTCTATAAAAATATTCTAAATAAACGTATTTTATTCTAATGAAATGTATTTACAAAAAATGTTCAAATAAGCCTCCATTAGCAGCAGAACAATAACCCAATCTATTATAAAAGTTTCGTCTAACATTAGTTAATGTTTCTGGACTAATACCTCTCATTGAATCAAAGATCTTTTCTCTTAATTCTTGGAGAGAATTAGGCCTATCGTCTTCAATTCCATAATATAGTTTGGACTTGATATACCCCCACATAAAAAAATCACAAGGTGCAAGATTAGTTGATCTTGCAGGCCAAAAAATATCTCCGTGTCCACTAATCAATCGATTAGGAAAAGTCGCACTGAGATATTCACTGACGATGCGAGAATTATGTGCAGGACAACCATCGTGTTGAAACCATATGGAATCGAAAGGAATTGGTAAATTACGAAGGGCTGGGACAATTTGATTTTGAAGAAGTTCCAAGTATTTCCGCCCAGTCAACATACCGTCTATAAAAAATGAACCAATGACATGATTCCCTATTATGCCTCCCCAAACATTTACTTTTTGAGGACGCTGGGTACGAGCAACATAAATCTGACGAGGATTTCCTCGGGACCAATACCGAGCATTCATTGAATTGTGACGGCCATGCAATGAAAACGTACATTCATCGGTAAACAAGACGTTCTCTAAAAAATGTTCATCTTGATGTGACATTTCCATTGCAGTTTGACAAAATTCTAAACGTCTATATTGATCCCCAGGGAATTGTTCGTTGGATTTATGAAGTTTATAGGGTCGGTATCCATGCCTTTTCAAAATTTTACCAATTCTAAATCTTGAAATTCCATATTGTTCTCCGAGACGAGATGTTGATTGGGTAGGATTTTGCTTAATACTTGCACAAATCAAAGTGTCTCTTAGTTCCAAATCTGGATTTACCTCCCTTCGCCTACAAACTCCTCTTGGAGCGAACACGGATCCATAAGTAAAAAAATTACGTATAATAGATTGAATTGTTGATCGTGATGGAGCCGGCCTATTTGGAAACATATTTACAAATTGTTGTCTAATCATGTTGTCTGAGAATCCATTCACATGCCAGACAACAATTTGCACTTTTTTCTCGACCGTTAAAACCATTTTCACGAATTGTTTTTTCAATAAAAAGTTTCTGTTTACCGTGCAAAAACACTTCTCGATATGTTATTATTTGATGGCTTAAAGGCTTTGCTTCGCGCGCATCCATTCCAATGTTGTCAATTGTTTTGAAAATCATTATCTGTACAGAGGAATTGATATTAACATTGAGAATTTAGTGATGGATTTGATATAAACAGTCTTCACCGGATTATGTTGCATTCACAACTGAAGACGGTATGAATTGAATTTGAATCTAATTAAAAATGCTTTGATAGGTATATTTTTATACCTATTACAAAGGATTTTTAATTAAATTTTTAATACATGGTATACAGCCAACTACAGGAACGTAGATTCCTTGTGAATGAATTTGAATCATTTTGTATTTCCGTTTTATAACATTGGAATAAAAATAAATTGTAAATAATGAGTTTTTCGAAAATTTGTTACCTAATATGTATCATATTTCCTATTATTTTTTTATTGATAAAACAAAAATTTTATCCTGGGTGTGGAATTGAACCCCAATTTTCTCGTCAATAGACAACGTCCCTAACCACTACACCAATTTCACATAAATTAAGTGTTTCCAGGCAAAACATACCTACCTTTATTTTAGTCAAATATTTCAGTTGAGTTATTTTTACTATTAAGTAAATTTAAAGATTTATAATTTAAAATCGCTACTAATGAATGTTTTTTACTATAACATATCTTAATTTATTCAAGTATTTATTCTAACATCAGAAATTATTAAAATAAAATCTTTTTGAGGGTATCCGTATAATTATGACTGAAGTCAAATAGCCACGTCTAACGTCTAAAGGTGTGAGACTGTCGATGGTGGTAATGCAATGTAATGTAAATTATAGGTTTCTATCGATTATTTCCCACCTCTACGAGTTTCATCTCCTTTTATTTCACAAGGTAACTGTGTTTTCTATCTCTTACGTTAAAAAGCCGGGTGATATCGCACTCACCACTGTATAAGAAATCGAGCCTATCCCACGTGAGCTGTGAGGTTAGACCTGGTTCGCATATCGTAAGGTCTATAGATGAAGATTCACCGTTTTGTATATTAAATATAGTGGACCTGCCGTCGTCGTTTAAGACTGAAAGGTTGGACTGTTCAAAAATCTCTTTCAGCATTCTTCCCCTAGTATTTATAGCAGAAGAGCTCATAAAAGGTTGTGGGTATTAAAATTGCCCAAAATAAGTCTGTTTTGGGGAATTTGTTGTAACAGTTCAGTTAATACTTCTGAGACTACTTGTGTTGATGAAGGCTATTTGGACTTGAATTTAGTTTAATGCAAATGTCTCCTAGTTTAGTTTGGAGAGAAATTACTGTGGTTTTAATTCACTTTTTTACATAGATTGCTATTCCGACACTGGTTTTTTCTCGACTAGTTCGATTTTTGCAGTAATTTTAAATTGTATTAAAGCTTATATTTTTTCATTTTTGAAATTAGTTTCCTGAAGACAAATTATATCTGGATTGTATCTGGCCAGAATTTAATGACTCGATCCCTGAGATAACTTACTTTCAGTCTCTGATGCCTCAGTATCCGAGTAAGTTATCTGTAAATATATCAGCAGTTTCTTTCTCATTTTTGTACTTCTAGTTTTAATGGATCTTTGTTTAAAATAAGGATATATTGCTGTTAGCATTTTCACTAAAGCTTCTAAATCGTTAGTGTAGTTTTTTAAATATTTGATTAAAATCAAGGGTTTTGCTCTGAGATGCCTTGGCCGGTTCCACGAGTATGTGAGTTGGAGTCTTTCTTACTTTTTTTTTTTGTTTTTTTTTTTATAGAGCATTATTTGGTTTAACAAACAGGTCTAGACTTGGTTTTCTGAATCAGCTTCTTGCGCTGTAGGTGCTGTGACTATTTCTTCCAAACTGCGTTTAGAGCTGATTTGTGTTGTAGACTGAGTTATCTCTATATTGATGATTGGTTGTGCTGGAGTTTTTGAACTGTTAGTTGGAAGTATTTGGGTAGGTGCGGATTGAGAAGATGTTTGGGAGTGGGGGTTTTGGTTCTAATTTTCAAAAACTGATTCTTGGGTTGTTTTGCAATTTGCTGCAGTATGCTCTTGCTTTTTACATGAAAAACATACCAAGAAATCTTGTGACAAAAAAATCCTATAGTTGGTGTTATCAAGATTAATTAATATGGATTCTGGTATTGGTGTGAATGTGCAAGCGGTAGTGTGATAAAAATTAGTCGTCTAAAACTATAAACGTGGCTGAATTCCGGTAAATCGGCACTTGTCTTGAGAAATGACATGGGAGACATGGTTTTAAGGCCCAATTCTTTAATTTCTTGAGTTAATAAAGCATGCGGAATGGTGGGATAAGCGTTTGACAGAATTAGTCTTTCTGCTGAAGTGACCAGTTGGCGTGCTTGGACTTGTTGGTTATTAATTTTTATAGATCCACCTTAACTATTCATGAAATGTTCAACATTTTTGTTTGCAAGGTACATACATACTCTGTTGTTAGAAAGCCGTGAGGAAAATAGGATATTTTTGGGCTTGATCAACGTTCCTAGTGGAATCAGGTAATCTTAAAGTTTTAGGTTTTCAATGGCTGTAAATACAATAGCTTGATCTTTGGTAGGGAATTGTTGTTCAATCACAGCAGAACAATAAGTTTTTGTATTGTTTTCCTTTTGGGAGCTTCTGTAGTCAGAATTCCCTGCAGTTGGATTTAACATATTTTTTATACTTTAAAATTAAGTTAGGCCTTAAATACAGACCTGTTTTAGAACAGGCGATTTTATCATCTCGTTATAGATAACGAATAAACTTGTTTATGCAGGCTATTCACGTTCCGACTTGTGGTACGACTAGTGGTCCAACTTCTGCAGTTGGATCTGAAATCGGACCGTGAGTGGGCTAGTTGGATTAGTTGGACAACTAGTGGTCCGACTAGTGGGACGACTTGAAGATCCGATTTCCGATTGGCGACGAAGTCGGAGCGTGAATGGTGAAGTTGGAAGTCGGATCACAGGTTGGATCGAAAATGTCCTCAGTCAGTTGACTTTCGGCACCTGTTACGTATGAGATTTCTATGAAATATTTTACGCAAAGATCTCTAGTTCGCGAATATTTAATAGAAAATAAACTTTCAATTGCACGAAAATTACCTTTTTGTTAGGACAAATCATTTTCCTTTCTGTAGATCTATTTCGGACATTCCTATACAGGTAAATTTCCGATACTCCGGATTGGCTACGGAAGAATTATAAACAAACAATGAACATTAAATCATAGTTGTAGCAAAAGATCCCTAGTTCGCAAAAAAATAATAGAAAATAACTTTCAATTGCACGAAAAATTATTCCTATTAAAAATATACGACACACACACAACAAAATAAATCCCAGCTCCAGTTTAAAACAAATAAAATATAGATTTTATACCTATACAAATCTTTAAAAACTATAATTTTTTTCTACATCTACTAAAAATTCATAAAAATCAAGAGTTGAAAAAATTAATTAGTTCAACCCTAGACAAATAACTAGAGAAACGAAACCTAATTTTTAAACATACATATCATATTATTATATTTTGCGTAGTGTTTATTCGATACATTTTTTGGTTAAGCGATGTACACCATCGTGAAAACAACCTAGAACTGAAGTTGGACCGCTAGTTGGATAGAAAGTCGGAGCGTGAGTGGAGACGAACATCCAAATAGTAGTCCTACTAAGTGGGACCACAAGTCGGAACGTGAGTGGCCTGTCTTAGTTTTTATATCAAGCCAACTTATAATAAATACAATAAATTCCTGTAAAATGACTCTGTTTTATACAGTTTCAAAGAGTACTACAGGGTGGAAGTGAGCGCACTCTTTTGGACTTATGTTGAGAAATTGAAAATTTTTTAATTAATAACTACTATCCTAATAACTGTTTTTATTTGGAGCTGACAAATTCGTACTAATTAATATACCTGTCAGGCCCAAACTCCTGAGACATATCTTATACATTTTAAAGTAGACGACTTTATTGTAAGATACTTCATTAAATTACATGACATCATTTTTTTTTTTTGAAAAATATAAATATGTCAAAAGAGGCAAATTTTTATTTTGTGACTTTTTAAACCAAGTCCATGATTATTAAATTTATTTTTGATCCGTTCTTCGCTTCTAAAATGGATTGATTCAATCTTCCATGTTCCATAATCTTATTAAAAGTGTATTATCCATTATCTTTTCAGTACGTTATCATTTCTTTTATCTTTTTTCCGCATCAGATCTGATCGTTACTACAGTAATTATTGCTACCGCATGAATTTTTTTAACGTCATTAATATTCATTGCTGGTGTTGTTTTTATACCTTTAATTTAAATAGTAACGGTGATATAAGAACTGGAATCAAACAGTTTCACTATCTGTTTATCTGAAAACGAGATGCAGAAAAATCCATCGACAGCATCTTGATGTAAATAGCGCCCACCGGTAAAAAAATTTGGTAATTCACACCGATCCGCCAACGTATTTGGATATAATGTGACCAGTTCCAAGGTGAGATTATCACTCAGACTATTTAATTTATGTGTATATGTAATCATAAAGGTTCTAAAGAAGATATTTCACAACAGTCCAAAGAAGGAAATATGAATTTGTTGCACTCTAGGTAGGTGCACTTAACTGCGGTTTTGTGGTTTAACAGACACTTCCTACACAATTTTTAGATGAAATAGTGTCTGATCGGTTGGGTGAAAGATTATTTTTTGAGATCATACAGATAAAGCTATAAATTTCAAGTTTGTAGCAGAAGCAGCATATTATAATTTCCATTTTATTCATATTAGAGCTACAAGATGATCACACAATTTCAATAATTCAAAAGCATACTTGGGTTAATATTTTATAAGCAATAATGCATAAAAAATCGATAAACAAATACCATCAAGATCCAGCAAGATCCTGTAATGAGAGCTGACAACATGGGTTATTGCGATCTATTAAGACTCACTCCTCAACTGGGAGGCTAATATTGACAGTTAGATGAGATAAAAAAAATAAATAAAAATAATGTATAACAGTAAATAGTTCATGATGTGTCAATAAAGTTCATGATCTCTATACAGCTCGTACCACAGAAGCGACTGAAACTTACAAAAGTTTCCTTGGAGCAGAGGTTGAGATGCCCGAAATAAAGTAATAGATTCGATCGTTACTTGAAGGAAATTCATTTTACTATAATAGGTTTTTATACTTTCACAAAATTTATTACAATTCATTTTCACTATAGCTTTTTCGGCAGAGTGCTTTTCTCAAGCGATGTATTTTTACTATGTCTCTTTACTTAGTCTAACTAAATAAGTTGAGGAGGGGGGAACTTTTTGTCTCAAGTTCTATTTCTATTCTAATTTTTAATAATTTATTTTCATAGATTTTAATAAATATAGTTTAAGATCTTAATTTTGAATATGGAGAATAAATTAGTCGTTAAAAGAATGATTATAAGCTACCACGGTGATCTACAAAGTAAAGTTCGAACGTAGAATTTGTTTTTCTATTATTAAAAGCTCTTTTGTGTTCTGCTATACGTTTGCTAAATGTTCTACCAGTTTGGCCGATGTAAGTTTTTGGATAGTCACCACATGCAAGTTTGTATACAGTGTAGGTAAAAGTTTATGGTCGGTATGGTAAAATTTAACAGGATATTCAACACAGATATAAAAACATATTTTCAGCGAATAGACAAAGATAACAATCATATCGAAGATATTTTACATATCTCTGGTTCCGATCCTAATATACCTAAAAACTAGAGGTGGGTCGTTGACATTTTTATTGGAACCTTTTTCGTAAACTGTAACTAGTTTGATTGTTTACGAGTAGTTTCAAATAAGCGAGTACAAACAAACATATTGGCTATTATCATTTATGTGTATAAGTATTGAAGTAAAAAAAAACTAACGAAGGATATATTTAATATAACGAAAAATAAATTAAACAATACAAATAGTACTTACAATCCGTCCCAAACCCTTCTTTCAGTGCGTCATAGTTGTTCGAATTCTCTTTAACACATTAAGCTAGAAGTGACAGAAAAAAACGTGAGTCGCTGATTATTATACATAGAACTTAGAAAATTAGGTATCGTTCACGGGTATTCGCATATTAAAGCGAATTCTACTTACGAACGTATAATTGGTTGGAGTTTAGAATACGCTAAATAGATATCCAATCAATTATGCATATAAATATAATTTGACACAGATGATCTTGATAATGAGAGTGACAGTACTTTCACAATGTCAACTGATAAAATGATAATTGCCATTCCAGGTTAGTATTTTCAGACATTTTAACTACAGTGAAAATGAAATTTTGTATTTATTGTCATAAAAATATTTTAAATATTCCGAGATATACCGAGAATGAAAAAAGACTAATATTAAAATTACTAAATTAGTTTCAATTAGAAAAAGAGGCTGAGACATATTTATTATCAGTTTCTGTCGTTCGCGAATCAAATTGTGAATTCCGGAATGAGATTGAGGAAATATCTTAAACTAATGCCTTTATGGATATTTATATGTATTAAAATGGTTCTTTTTAGAACCACATTTTCTTGAAATGTAGGATATAATTGATACCAGCCACATATCTAGTGTAATCATTGATTTTCAAGAATCCGATTCTGAATGGGATTATAGATTGTTTGAAATATAATATTCATTGTTGTTATTCATAAAAAAGAAGGTAAACTTACAATCGGTATCTTGTTTTTTAACTAAACTCCATTAGCACGATTTCATCTGGATATCGGAACTGGTAGATTAACTCAAAAATCAACTGCTTCACTATTTAAACTATTTATATTGTTTTTTTTAACTAAACTTTATAACCTTCTTTCATTTGCACACCAAATCTGGTAGAATAACTTAAAAATCAACTGCTTCACTATTTAAACTATTTCCACTATTTAATGACAACTCTTCACAAAATTAAACTATTGGCTGCCACACACACTTATCAGAAAATTACTTATCCAAATATGACTGATTTAAATCGATATTATTTTATCAAAGGAATATTTATTTTGATGCCTTGCAATTGTCAGTAAATTTTTTTACCTTGCAGTCAACTCTTAAAAGATTCTAGGAGGAAGCGTTATTTTAAATAAACAAACCTTCCAATTCCCTAGTGTTTGTAATAAATAATAATAAATCCATAAACAAATCTTAGCTAATTAAGCACTTTCCATGGAATGTATAAAATAGAACAGAATAGAATAGAATTATGAAAAACTGCTATGCATTAAAAAAAATAACCTTTTCACGTTTAGCCGATTACGATCCTGCAACTGTCAGATTTAACTAAAATGTCATGCAAATAATTCTCGACATTCTTAAAATCCTATATGACGTTTAAAATTAGTGACGCACTGAAAAAAGGGTTTGGGACAGACTGTACATTTACATTACACATTATTAAATCACGAATCGTCAAAATTGACATTTAAAAACAAAAGTTTTTCCACTTTTCTTGTTAACCGTGGTCTTCTTTTATTTAAAATTAAACCAGATTTTGAACATGTGTTCACAAGGAACAGATTTTGTTACAATACTACAATATTTTATAAATATAGTGGTTGATGAGTCATGTCCAATTAATTCATCAAAAATACACCATGCACTTAAGTCATCTTTATCAGTTTCTTTCTCTTGTACTGGTTGATTTTCACTAGTACAATCTTTTTTCTCTTTCTTTTTTTATAGAAGTAACCAGCTTTTTAACTCTTTCTTTTGTTTTTTATAACTAGGTATTCTGATTAATGAATGAGTTTAGATTTACGATTGATCTGCATTTTCGATTAAAAATCTTTATTGATAGTTCGTCAAAGGATTTATTTATTGTAAATATTCAATTAAGGATTCTTTTTCTTACTCAAAATTATTGACCTAGTATAACAATAATAATTTTATTTTCAAAAAATGCACATTTGTAGAAGATGCAGCTTTTAGGTTCACTTTCTGAATATTGCAATGCTTGAAACTTCTCCTGATGCTTTTCTGTCCGTTTCGACTTTTACAAGTACGACTACAAGTACTGACATACTGTCACCGCCACCCAAGCGTCAAAAGGTGATGGGTACTTCCATTAATAAAAATATTAGTTTAGAACAAAAGAAACAAATAGATATGGATTTACTAAACCTATGCAAAGACTCGTTTCATCCGTTTTCCATAGTTTGAAGAACGAGCTTTTAAAAAGTTTGCAGGGAGGATTCCTGGATATAAACCGCCAACAAGAAAAACTTGTTCATTATTTCAGGAATGTTATATCAAAACTAAGCAAATTATTAGATCACAAGTTGTTAAAGAAGTAGAAAGTATCTGTATTACTACTGACCTCTGGACATCTGGAGTAACAGAGAGTTACATCGCATTAACAGGACAATATTTAACCGAAAATTTAGAATTTAAAACGGTTTTATTAGGCTGCTGCCATTTTTCTGGAAACCATAATTCAGACATCGCTTTTGAATTTAGTGAAATTATTAATCAGTGGGGTCTAAAACGAAAAGTAAATTTTGCAGTAACTGATAATGCCTCAAATATGGTCAAAGCTATTAAAGATATTTTGGAATGAAAAAATTTAAATTGTTTTGCTCATACGTTAAATTTATTTGTGGAGGACGCACTTAAATGCTGTCGTGTACAAATATATAAAATAAAAGTCTTTTTTTCCGACAATTCGGCAAAAAACACATTTCAAAAAAGTACCTTATCTTCAAAAAGGCTTTTAAAGTATCAATTATCAAAGTATATGTATAATACCCTTGGTTTTTGCATAAATAATGGCTTCCAGTGAACAGTGGCTTTCGTGGTGATCTAGGAGGAGTAAAATTGGATCAGTCCTAGTGCATTTAGTGTTCATGGAACCTTGCCCGATGGAAAATAAAAGCTGGTGGTACGATATTGCCCAATGCGCTAACAATTCCTACCATTGTAACGAGGTGTCCACGTTCGCCAGAAAAAGCTCTTCCACTTGCTTTATCAATCTTTTTGAGATTACGTTCGGAGCTTGAACAACCGTCATTACACCAGCGTTGTTGAGATTGAACGGGTATTTCGGAAGAGCTCGACTATAGTTGTCATAAAATTCTAAAACATTAGTTTTATTGAAATTGGTAGGCTCTTGAAAGACATCTTTGGATTTTTGTTTCAACTTCTTCTGGTATTTTGTAACACCACATTATGAGCATAAATTAAACACCAATAATGTTACCTTTAAATCAATTAACTCCTATGATACGTGTAGTATGCATAAAAATGCAAAAACAATATATATACTGTATATAAATGCAGTAATGAAACAATATCAGGGAAATTGAAAAAATGTAAAAAATTTCCAGTTAACGCTAGTTTTATAATGAATATAGTCTATAATCAAGAATAGTAAACATCATGAACACATCAAAAAACTCCATAAAAAATTCACGCGCAAACGTCTACTCCGTCCTAGCAATTAAAATTAAATTACCGACTGAGCACATAATTAGACATGGTCAGAATTAGTTTTTAAATACTGACTTAGTGTAAACGGTGTTAATGTCATTTAAATTATGGGTTGCACTATTATTTGGCAAGTTAATTATATTGCAGTTTTTTAACATTAGTTTATGTAAAGGTCACCGAAGACATGGGTTTAGAAAAGAAGTAATTTGGTTTGCGATAATTAATGATTATGTGTTAAATATTTTTCTGATTTTGCAATATATGGATGTTGTAACAGACAGAAAAAATGTTTTTTGGTGTTAGGTTCTTATCTTTCTCTTTCTTTTTCGGCAATGTAAGATCAAGACATTGCGTGATCATTCTAAATTATGGAATGTGCTTTAGTGCAACATTGGTGTATTATTGGTGGTTATTATTTGAAATTTCTTCCTTTAACTTGGGTCTTTTATCCCTCCGGGTGTCTAAAAAAATGGAATTCTGATGGGAAAAAGTCACGACTTAAAACATCGGATATAACAATTTTCCGTCGGGAAAAGTGGGAAATAAGTAGAAAAATGTAACGATGTTATAGGACCATACGAAGAGGACAAAATCAACAGTAATAGAAAACTATTACTTGAATTTTGTTTACAGATAACATGATGATCATGAATACACATTTCCAACACAAAAAGATACATAAGATCACAAGCGAAGTCTTATCAAGAAACGAACAATCAATTATTGACTATACTATAGTGCATTCGAGCGTTAAAATCCACCAATATTATCACCTTCCCTCTGATTTGATCTACTACTTGTTGTAATTGGTCATACAACGCTTCCCTTATGGTTTCAGGCTTCTTATTTTCTAGGCCGTATACTCCGATGATGTTCAGGTCTTCCCTCTCCATTCTTATCTTTGCTGTTACTATTCTTTCTGATATGTATTGACACTCTTTGATGTGATGTTGGTACCTTTGGTGTATTAGTAAGGCTACACCTTCTTTGGTCCTGTTTTCTTTTGCTACTCCACTGTAGATTAGTATGTATTCGCCTAATTCTGATTGTCCTTTTCCTTTCTTGTTTGTTTCCTGTAGAGTACAAAAGTCTATTTCTTTCTCTTTCAGCACTTGGGATATATCTTGGCCCCTTCAGTTGAGTGATCTGATATTCCAAGTAATAATTCTCATCTGAGTTTTGGATGTTTTTTCTTGTTATACATTGTTTCTTTGAGCAATGTTTTTTTTTACGATTCTTAGTTTGCTAACCTTGCCAATCACCCTCCACATTTTATCCAGGCTTAGGACTGGCTGTGGTAACCGCAGAGCTACTGAATCCACTTCACAATCACCCCAGGCAAAAATGATGTTAGAAACAGCAGAGATGAAAACACTTAGAAAAATTGATGGTAAGACACTATTGGACAGAGCTAGAAGTACAGATATACGACGTAGATGCAAGGTGGAGAACTATTTAGAACTAGGAAAAAATAGAAGAGTACAATGTAACGATCATATAAGCCGAATGAAACAAGGCATGTCTATATAAAAAGAAGAAGAAGAAGAAGCGTATAGTGCAAAAAACAGAAGGGAGTTGAATAAGAGACGTAAGAGTGAGAAGAAGAAGCTATGAAATAAGCAATAACACTACCTACTGGAACTACATTTAACAGCAAAAAATAGAAATAAAAATCAGAGAATTCAAGAAAATAATTAATATACATAAACCAAGGGAAGAAACAACAAAAATCAGACACAAGGAGGAGATAGAGAAGGAAATGGACAAAGAAGACAAAGACAAAGAAATAATAGAAATAGTAGAATAAAAATAGGAAAAAAAAAGCTGGGACAAGTTTGAAGAAAAAAATGGAAAAAAACAGTAAAGAAAATGAAAAATTGTTTTATAGAACACTGAAAAACCTACAAGGAACAAAGAAAAAAAACTGAAACAAATAATGACCAAAAACGGAACAATATTAACCAATGACAAGGATATAATGGAAAGATGAAGAGAATATTTCGAACAACTGTGAACGGAGAGCAAGGAAAATGAAAATAACATAATTAGCGGATCAGAGGAAACAGAAGCTATACAGAAAGAAGGACTAGGGGAAGCAATAGGAAAGATAAAGACTGAAACAAGGAGGTAGTTTAATCAAGTATTTTTATAAATGTAATAGATGAGATGGTGAAAGAATATAAGAAAACCTTTAAAAAAATACGTAAAATAGTTTCGAAACACAAGTCAGATTTCTGCTTATAATCTGATCCTTCTAAAAATTGCAAGGCAAACAGACGTTGATAAAAGATGTTAAAAGGGACATGGGGAATCTAAAATTTGCTTTCCACGACATGTCTTTACAACTAAGCAGAAATCCTTAGCGAATTGTGTTTCTCGTACTCACACAGAGTAGATCCGAATATAATGAAAAAGACAGCAAATATTTGATTTCACGCAAACAGCGCCTATGTATCTGTTGATACGTTAATAGGTCTCATCAGATCAGTTATTCATAGGTGTTCTCAACGTGAAAAAATCAATATTTTCTGTCTTTTAAGAAGCAACACTAACATTGCTTCAATACGGACGCAATAGCGACATCTAATAATAAAATCCGTAAAAAGACGTTTTTACGTATGCGTGGTGGTGTACATTTTATCTATAGTAGTGTTTATCATCATCATCACGTAGCGCTACAACCCTGGGTGGGTCTTGGCTGACTACAACTTTTTTCCAATTTGTTCGGTCTTCCATCAACCTAGGGTCAAATGGAATGTTCATTTTCCGAAGATCTGCTTGGATGTTATCTCTCCATCGCATTGTGGGACGCCCGAGTGGTCTTTTGCCTGTGGGAATCTCCTCCCATACCAGTTTTATAAGTCTCTCGTTATGCAGTCTGTGCACGTGGCCTGCCCATCTTAGTCGCTGTGATTTAATTTCTTGGACAATATCGGCGGCATTGTATATGCACCATATACTGGTTTGTGGTATTGTCATGGTAAGGTCCGAAAATTTCTCCAAGTATTTTTCGTTCAAAGCGTTTTAATTTTCAGCACTACTTGATTTGTTGCTCCTTCCACCTTATTGAAAATGTCTTTTGTGAATAAGATGGAGTCTCCAACGAGATCTATGTCATCTGCATATGCGAGTGACAGCTTGGGACCTTGAACGGATAGCAATTCTGTTTTTATTTCGGCCGACCTCATGGCTTTCTCTAATACAAGGTTAAAAAGTAGTGGAGATAACGCATCACCCTGTTTGCGTCCACTGTTGATTTCAAAGCTGCCAGACAGTTTATTATTTACACGTACTTTAGATATTCCACCCTCCATACAGACTTTGGTCATCCGAATGAGTTTCTTTGGTATTGAGAACTGAGAACTCCGTCATGGCATTCCATTCTTGGAATATATATGCCTGTCGAAATTCTATGAAAAGATTGTGTATGGGTCTCTTATACTCCATCCCTTTTCTAAAAGTTGTCTCAGCGTGAATAGTTGATCTGTTTGCCCTAAAACCGGCTTAATATTCGCCTAAGACATTTTCAACATAAGGGATTAGTCTACTAAGAATGATGTTTGAGAGGATTTTATATGCCGTGTTTAGGAGTGAAATTCCTTTATAATTCGCACATTTTGTTTTTGTCCTCTTTTTTGTGGATGGGCACTATTATGTTTTCCTTCCATCGTGCTGGTATTCTTTCTTCTAACCATATGTGCGTTATTAGCTGGTGCTTTAGTAGTGTTGGGTATGTTAATCTAATCTGCATTATTTAAGCACGTATATTATTTTGCTTAATTCTAGTATCTCAAAAGCTTTATGAAAATAAATAAAGAAAAGAGACAATAAACAATCCTCACTGTTCTCTAGCTTGTTAAGTATTCAGTTTTCTGTTCATTCTTGTAACAGAGGTTTTAATAGCCGCTATTAATTTGAATCTTTCTATTGCAAATTAAAAAACATAAATATTTGGACATATCTTTTTTTTATTTTAGCTTTTGTTACAAACTCAATCTTTTGCTTTTCTATTTTGGCTAAATTATTTTAAAACATTGTATATATTGTAAATATTCAATCAAATTTGTACCGGTTTAAATATTGACGAAAGAGTGGACACACGTAATTGAAAATAAAACTATAATATCCACAGAAATTTTCAATATATTTCTTGAAATATCACAAAAATACAAGCATACTGTTAAACGTAATCTACCTTGTAAAAATAATTACTATTCACGTAACTTCTCAATAACAAGTCGATTAAAAACAAAAACAATCATCCTACAATCAACACACGCGCCAACCTCAAACTTAACCTCACTTTTCGTTCTATTTTGTTGCAGGACACCATCCGCCAAACGCCAACACCACCACCTCCTCGGGCAGTCCACCTCTCACGGCTCAACCGTCCCCTCTCACTCCGGAAGATCAACACCGCGAACTTGACGAACTGCTCAGCGATATGATGCTCACCGTTCAGTCGATTCCGGACTTGAAACCGTCGCCGACTTCATCTATAAACGTGAGAGAAGAGGATAACTTCCGATTTATAGACGACGAAGAGGAGAGAGGTATTCCGTACCACGCTAGGCAAACCAGTCAACCCTTTAGGTGAGTTTTCGAGAGGGTTTTCTGAAATACTTTCGGATAATAAGTGCAGTTTTTGGTGGTTCAGTGATGAATTTTCAATTTAATTATGAATTAATTAATACATGGAATGCTCCTGTGGGAGTTGAAGGTTATGCAAAAGATTGGAATAATATATATCATGATTTTTTATTATCCTTGATCTACCAAATATAGTTGTCCAACAGAAATGATAGATATTTATATTATCTGCTATAAAACTAAACGGCAAAAATGTGTATATTATAGAAAATTTCATTTTTAAACGTCTCCATTGATTTACTCCCTTGTATTTTGGTGCTCTTCTATAGTTTAATAAATATACTCTTCTTCAGCAATGACTGCAAATTTTTCGTTTCACCACGATTAGCAACTTTATATATTTTTTTTATTTTTGGTTTCCTATAATTGTCGTTGCGAAATATGTATTTAACAATAAAATACTGAAAACTTTTGATTTCAAAACTTCCACAAAAATTTATTATATTGTATTATCACTACAACTGCATTCTCAAGTGATTTATTTTTGTAAATATGTATTGTAATTATTTTTTTTTAATATATTGTAGAAGGATTGTTTGATCTTTCTTAATTTTTCATAGTACTTCTCTGTTTGCTACTATGATGATGATCTATGCAGATGTTATTCTTGTAATATCTATCTCTCTCTTTCTATATATATATATATATATAATATATATATATATATATATATATATAATATATATATAAATAAATAAATATATATATACAGGGTATTTCAAAAAGGTATGTCAAATTAAATCACGCATTCTGGAGACAAAAATAAATTGATTGAATCCAACTTAGCTTAGTATAAAAGTGTACCCAAAAAAGTTGAAAAAAGTGTACCCTTTGAAGTTAAAAAATAAAAATAAATTTTTTGCATTATCTCCTAAACTACTTGACATTTTGTAATAAAAATGGACACGTTACTTTCTTGTTCTGAAAGCATTTTTCATACAAAAAAACAACAAAATCTAAGCGCACAGAAAAATTTTAAGGGGGGTGTGGAGCCCTAAATTCCCCCAAACTTTTGAGTACGTTAAAATCAAATGAATTTTATGGCATCATTAGTTTAACACATTATTTTAAAAAAAAAATTGCCTCATCACTTTTTTCAAAAAACAGTTTTTATTTTTTTATTGAATTACGGGGCCTTTTCATTATCCTTTAAAAAATTACGTGCAACTAAATAAATGGCATAAATGAATTAACAAGTACAAAAAATGACTATAACCTCTATAAGTATGATTACATTACAATAAATGTTCAAAATGACCCCATTTTCTTCAATACACATTTGGTATCGTTTTAATAAGGAAAACCGAATGCGCTGAAAAATCATATTTTTCTGACGAAATTGATTTGCAGCTTCAATTATTCTAACCCTCAATTATTGTTGTTCGTCCTCTATTGTTACAGAAAAGACTTTCTCTTTTATATACCCACAAAAGCAAAAGTCAATGGGGTTAAGACCTGAACATCTGGGTGGCCAAGAAATAGTAGCCCACCAACCAGAATACTGCCTGCAAAGGTATTCCCGGACTACATTACTGTAATGAGGTGGAGCGCCATCTTGTAGAAATCACATATTTTGCCTTATTGCAATATTCACTTCTTCCAAATACTCTTATAAATCGTTTGCTAAGAACTGCAAATAATTATCACCATTTAAATTGTTGGGAAGAAATACTGGGCCTATTAGATTGTTATCCACAATTCCTGCCCAAACATTAACTTTGAAAGTGGTGATGAGTCGTTTTTTTGGCGTGAAGATTTTCGTCGGCCCAAATGTGCTCGTTATGATGGGTTTGTTATTTCATTTCTACTGAGGGTAGCCTTATCGGTAAACAAAATATTTCTAATAAAATTAACATTTCGAGTGTTTTCCTTTAACAACCAATCGCAAAATCCAATCCTATTAGGATAATCTTCAACCAATAACTCTTGAACCGTTGTTAAGTGATAGGGTTTAAGCAGCTGGTCCTTCAAACGCCTCCAATCCCTTACGTGGGGAACATTTAGTTGAGCAGCTATTATCTTTGTACTTGTTCAAGGGACTTCTTCAATTATTTCAAAAATGTCTTCATCAGCTGCATCTATTATTGGATGACCACTATTTCCAGTTGGAATATACCCGTTTCCCGTAAACGACGATCAATGGTCAGAAATAATTGTCTATCGGGTGTATTTCGATTGGGGTATTTTACTGCATAACGCCTTGCGGCTGCTGCACTATTTCCTTGACATTCTCCTACGATATTTCCGATAGTTTATTGAAATCAATTTAATCTGATCCAACTTACCCAAAGTTAAATGCATATCTGCCATTTCCTGAAATGGATTGGGGCAACTACAAAAAAAAGCAATAAAGGGGTACTTATACAAATCTCTTGGGACAAACAAAATGTGAAACACCCTGTATATCTAATATAAGTGTAACCTGCGATGTGGAATTAAGTCGCAAAAGCTTTCTAGATCCTATTTCTTGTTGTGATGATCTTTTGCTAATATTCTCTTCTTACATGTTTTTTTCTCTTAATCCTGCGTTTGATGTAAGTCTTCTTCAACTTTTTGCAGCCACTTTGATCTTGTTTTTCTCCTTTTCTGTCTTCCTCATGGGTTCCTTTCTATCATCGCTTATGTCATTGCTTATATCCGGCTCGCCAAATGTGACCTAACCACCTATTTCTACATTTATTTTGGTCACGATATCTTATTTAGTACCTACATTCTTAACATCTGCATTGGATGTGCTTCTTTATTCATTTTAAACTGTTTTGGTTGATCCCAGTATGGTTCTCATGATATTTCTTTCCACTATACGTAAGTCTTCTTTATCTTTTTAGTCATTGTCATTGTTTCTGCTGCGTATAATTAATATTAGTCTAATTATTGTGTTATATATGTTTTTGCTTATTGTCACTCTTAGGTACTTGAAATGTTCTATTTCTTCACATTTTCAGCTCCCTATTTTAATTTTTTCTATTATTAGTTTTATTTCATAATTGTAAAGCTTTGTCTTTTCTTGATTTAATCTCCCTTTGTTTCCCTTTTTTTTATTTCTTTTAACATTTCTTTCATTATATTTCTGTTCTTTGCAATAATAACAATATCGTCTGCGTAAGCGGTTATTTGCCCACCTTTTATTCTTAGGTTTTCTTTGTTTATAGTACATACAGCATTGTGGGTCTAATTATATTTTTGTATACTTTTATTTTTTTATTACTAATAATCTTTAGCCTTAATTATTTTGTTCATGACACCAGCACATCTGTTGTTCTTTATTAGCCCAATAAGGGTACCTAAGTACACATATTCATCCACCTTTTCTCGAGCCATTCTCCACCTCTAATTTAAAGGAGCCCCTGGTGTGTATTCCTTTTTTGCTTAAGATTTTCATGTACATACTTGGATTTATTAATATTAACTTTCAGTCCCATCTTAGAACTTTACCTAATCAGTCTTTTTGCTATACTTGCCAGTTCTTTTCCATTTCTTGCAATGAGAACCATAGCATCAGCATACGCTAAGCATTGGTGCTCTTTATAGAAAAGAGTCATTTGATAACGCTCTCTGGGTTGAGAAAAGAGTCATTTCATAACGATTGTCGGACCAAATAAAGGAGATGACTGGTTACTTATTTTCCAAAGGAAAACAACACGCACAGGAGAGAGATAATTGGACAGAAATAATCAAACAAATTACATGACGCCACTACATCCTTACGAAGGAGAAAATTTTGAGAGGAGATAGAAAAAAGTACCCTACCTATTTATCTCACTAATCCTTATTTTTAGAACTAAATTGAATAGCAACGTTGGCATCGGATCTCCTTGGTAAACACCTTTTTTCACTTCGAATTCTTCTGAGACTGTACTATTGCATTTCACAGCACAAATGGCTTTTTTAATTGTCATCTTTACCAATCTTACTATTTTTTCTGGTACTCAGAATTCTTTTAGGGTTCCTATTAATTTGTTTCTGTCTATTGTATCGTAGGTGGCTTTGTAATCCATGAAAAGTACTTGTACTGAAACGTTGTATTCATACCAATTGATTAGAATTTGTTTTAACATAAAAATTTGATAGGTTGTTGACCTTCCCTTGCAAAATTCTCTCTAATATTCTCCTACATGCTTCTTCACATATATTTCAAGTCGTTTTTTGATTAGTATGGCGACTTATAGAAGAGAGTATTCTTAAAGATTCTTCTATATAACCACGTTTTAAAATGCTACTATGTTTTAATAACATTGGCTAAGCTTCTAATCCAATATAGGAGTCGTTTTTTAACTCCATATCCTTCATGCGCATAACACCTTGGTACGCAGTATAATGACCTATGGAGCAGAGAATTGGTTAATAAATAAACGAAACAGGTCCAAAATCACAGCAACTGAAATGCAGTTCATGAGAAGAAGCTGCAGAGTGACAAAAATAGATCGCATCAGAAATGAGGAGATAAAACGAAGAATGGTAGTGACATACTCAGCTACATCGAAGAAAAACGTTTAATGTGGTATGGACTTGTGAGAAGAACAGATCATACAAGGTGAATAGCAAAGATTTCGGATTGGAGCCCAATAGGAAGGAGGAAAAGAGGTATACCCCGAAGATCATGGAGGGATGAAGTGGACGAGGCCATGGAAAGACGAGACCTTAGAGATGAAGAATGGCAGAACAGAAAGGACTGGAGACGTTGGTTAAAAGAAGGAAGACTTGGAACCTTTTTACACTATGTTGTATTTGGGTCCTTTATCAAATTCTTATGTGGTGACAGTTTCTTGATTCGCATATCTGAAAAGAAGAAGTTAAAAGTTTAGCATTTAGCTTTAAAAACCACCTGACAATCCCAGAGAACCATTTCCTGAACCGGCCACTATTTCCGGATCATTTGCCTCATCACTGCCTTAGTATTTGCAAATAATTTAACCTAATCCAGTTAAGCCAATGAAAAGTCTTTACAAAGACTAAAAGAAAATTAATTTCTTTTATCAAACATTCCCATTTTCACACATCTAATAAAAAGTAAATTAACTCGGATGCTTGTCATTCGTTTCATTTATTCGACTTAACGTCAAATGATAAAGAATCTGAATATTACATCGAAAATCCGTTTGCTTGGAAATGAATATCCTACGTTCGATATCCGGTATTGGTAAAAGCATTAAGGTGTTTTTAAAGTACTCCAAAGATCTTCAGTTTATGCAGTTCAAGCATAGTGACCTTCCTTTTTACAATAAGACCACATAATAGTCTGCCTTGCATAACACCTATATTGCCACGGCTGTGTCAAAGCGAACTGATATTATTATTTATTTTTTTTGAGATAAGATGACGTAGAATCGGAACTTTATACAAAGATTTAAACAGAAAGTACTGACCTACAAAGATAACGCTACATAAACACAATATGTAAACCATTCATTGCCTATTTCCGGTACTGCAAACCAATGGCATAATACAAAAGATTTTTCGCGAGACATAAATAATTGAATATACCTAATGGAAATATTTTTTTTAAATACAGCAAAACCTTCAACATTCACAAATTATTCATAACCCATTTTGAGTTTGACGACAACATAACAAAATATTTCATTTTTTATTCTTTCTTCAATACTTATTGCACCTATCTCTTGTGGTCCCATCCTCTCTTGGTGTGAGTAGTTGTGTTTCTTCTTAAAATTGATTTTTGGCATCTGTCATACTAGTGTATCAGCGAGCTAATTAATTAACGGTATGATGTATCTACCAACACCACCATAAGACTAATTCTGAATGTTCTCTGCTACTGGCGAAAAATTCTCAGTATTGCTCTGATGCTGGGAATTTTTTTTTTGCGATGGTAGAAACATTAGGTTGTTCTCATCTGAGACTGGAAACTTAGAGAATTTGAAGACTAGCAGTTTTCTCATTCAGTTCAGGTTTGAGATTCGTTTTTTCCACTGTGATACATATAAATATGATCCTGTAGTAGGTGATCTCCAATACTTCACACTCTTCAATTGTGGGTATTTGCTGTATGGTTCTTTTGTTTCTGATTTTATTTAATCAAATGGAGTGACATGGCTGTTTCCTCTGTGGACTAAAGTGATAAACGGAGTCGTCCTCGAACTAGTTCTTACTTTTTCCTAGTTTGGTATGAATTCTAAATATTCTTCAAGTCACTAAATGAATATCTGGTTCTTATTAGCTTTAGCCAAAGTTGCTGTATCGTCACATAGTGGATCGTCCAGGGATAAATCCAATCAGTGCCATCTGATTGGATTTATCCCTGGAAGCCAGAACGCTACAGTTATTGCTTTGTTATATCAAAATAATGCATAAAAATAGTTAGTAGGAGAAAAAAAAGATAAACCAGCAGAAAATAGATTAGTTTTTTTACAAGCAAGTCAAGACACGATTACTAATGATATTTAGATACTTTTGACCAAAAATATATGAATCTTTTTATATAATTAATATCATTTAATATGCCTTATATTAAAAATTAAATGGCCCCTGAACCAATTCTCTGTATGTTTTATTGATCCTTAGTAAAATCCGTTTAAAAAAACTTCTATGGCTTAATAGTTTACTCAAAACGTTTTATTTTTACTTTCTTTCTAGCTACGGGATAAACGCCAACATGATCAGCGAGTCCAAGCGGCTTGCCAGCCCTTCCCTTGTGCGAAAAGCCAGTG
>OU898282.1:27757711-27772711 GCA_918026665.1 Diabrotica balteata
ATGCGTGTGGTGTACATTTTATCTATAGTAGTGTTCATCATCATCATCATCACGTAGCGCTACAACCCTGGGTGGATCTTGGCTGACTACAACTTTTTTCCAATTTGTTTGGTCTTCCATCAACCTAGGGTCAAATGGAATGTTCGTTTTCGAAGATCTGCTGTGATGTTATCTCTCCATCGCATTCTGGGACGCCCGAGTGGTCTTTTCCTTGGGAATCTCCTCCCATACCAGTTTTACAAGTCTCTCGACTCTCGATATGCAATCTGTGCACGTGGCCTGCCATCTTAGTCGCTGTGATTTAATTTCTTGGACAATATCGGCGGCATTGTAGAGTGCTTTTAATTCGATATTGGTTCTGATCTTTTAGTTTGTGATGATGTCATGGTGAGGTCCAAAATTTTCTAAGTATTTTTCGTTTAAAGCGTCTGAGCTTTTCTTTGTTTGCTTTGGTCTGACCAAACTGCTTGTATTACAGGTCTGACGATGGATTTATAGATTTTGATCTTTGAACTTCTTGTAAGATTTTTTGATTTTATGAGCTTTATCCAGTGCGAATAGACAGCAGTTTGCAGATTGGATTCTGTCTTTTATTTCTTGAGTAACCGTTTGTCAGCTGTGATTACGACCCCCTTAGATGCCTGACCGTCACATTTTGTTCTATTCGGTTTCTTCGTGTCGTTCTATTTATACACATATATTTCGTCTTCTCTTCATTAATCTTCAGCACTACTTGACTTGTTGCTCCTTCCACCTTATTGAAAATGTCTTTCGTGAATAAGATGGAGTCTCCAACGAGATCTATGTCATCTGCATATGCGAGTGACAGCTTGGGACCTTGAGCCGATAGCAATTCTGTTTTTATTTCGGCCGACCTCATGGCTTTCTCTAATACAAGGTTAAAAAGTGGTGGAGATATAACGCGTCGCCCTGTTTGAGTTCACTGTTGATTTCAAAGCTGCCAGACAGTTTATTATTTACACGTACTTTAGATATTCCACCCTCCATACAGACTTTGGTCATCCGAATGAGTTTCTTTGGTATTGAGAACTCCGCTATGGCATTCCATTCTTGGCTTCTTTCGACGCTATCATATGCCTGTCGAAAGTCTATGAAAAGATTGTGTATGGGTCTGTTATACTCCCATCCCTTTTCTAGAAGTTGTCTCAGCGTGAATAGTTGATCTATTGTTGATCTGTTTGCCCTAAAACCGGCTTGATATTCGCCTAGGACATTTTCAGCATAAGGATTAGACTACTAAGAATGATGTTTGAGAGGGTTTTATATGCCGTGTTTAGGAGTGAAATTTCCTCTATAATTCGCACATTTTGTTTTGTCCCCTTTTTTGTGGATGGGCACTATTATGTTTTCCTTCCATCGTGCTGGTATTCTTTCTTCTAACCATATGTGCGTTATTAGCTGATGCTATAGTAGTGTTGGGTATGTTAATCTAATCTGCATTATTTAAGCGCGTATATTATTTTGCTTAATTCTAGTATCTCAAAAGCTTTATGAAAATAAATAAAGAAAAGAGACAATAAACAAGATGCCTGTTGCGTTTTACTGTTTTGTTTATTAGTGTTTTTATATTTTGTAGATGGTTATTGGTTCCGTAATTTGTTCAGAATCCTCACTGTTCTCTAGCTTGTTAAGTCTTCAGTTTTCTAGTTCATTCTTGTAACAGAAGTTCTAATAGCCGCTATTAATTTGAATCTTTCTAGTGCAAATTAAAAAACATATATTTGGACATATCTTTTTTTATTTTAGCTTCTGTTACAAACTCAATCTTTTGCTTTTATATTTTGG
Source organism: Diabrotica balteata (assembly GCA_918026665.1). Lineage (NCBI taxonomy): Eukaryota > Metazoa > Arthropoda > Insecta > Coleoptera > Chrysomelidae > Diabrotica > Diabrotica balteata. Next base: position 27,759,518 of record OU898282.1, read on the forward strand.
CTAAATTATTTTAAACTATTGTATATATTGTAAATATTTAATCAAATTTGTACCGGTTTAAACATTGACGAAAGTAGTGGACGCACGTAACTGAAAATAAAATTATAAGATAGTGGATTTAATATTTAAATACCCACGGAAATTTTCAATATATTTCTCGAAATATCACAAAAATACAAGCATCAAGTTAAACGTAATCTACCTTGTAATAATAATTACTATTCACGTAATTTCTCAATAACAAGTCGATTAAAAACAAAAACAATCAACCTACAATCAACACACGCGCCAACCTCAAACTTAACCTCACTTTTCGTTCTATTTTGTTGCAGGACACCATCCGCCAAACGCCAACACCACCACCTCCTCGGGCAGTCCACCTCTCACGGCTCAACCGTCCCCTCTCACTCCGGAAGATCAACACCGCGAACTTGACGAACTGCTCAGCGATATGATGCTCACCGTTCAGTCGATTCCGGACTTGAAACCGTCGCCGACTTCATCTATTAATGTGAGAGAAGAGGATAACTTCCGATTTATAGACGACGAAGAGGAGAGAGGTATTCCGTACCACGCTAGGCAAACCAGTCAACCCTTTAGGTGAGTTTTTCGAGAGGGTTTTCTGAAATACTTACGGATAATAAGTGCAGTTTTTGGTGGTTCAGTGATGAATTTTCAATTTAATTATGAATTAATTAATACATGGAATGCTCCTGTGGGAGTTGAAGGTTATGCAAAAGATTGGAATAATATATATCATGATTTTTTATTATCCTTGATCTACCAAATATAGTTGTCCAACAGAAATGATAGATTTTATATTATCTGCTATAAAACTAAACGGCAAGAAATGTTTATAGAAAATTTCATTTTTAAACGTCTCCATTGATTTAGGTACTCCCTTGTATTTTGATGCTCTTCTATAATTTAATAAATATACTCTTCTTCAGCAATGACTGCACATTTTTCGTTTTACCACGATTAGCAACTTTATATATTTTTTTTCATTTTTGGTTTCCTATAATTGTCGTATGTATTTAACAATAAAATACTGAAAACTTTTGATTTCAAAACTTCCACAAAATTTATTATATTGTATTATCACTACAACTGTATCATCAGAGTGCCATTCTCAAGTGATCTATTTTTGTAAATATGTATTGTAATTATTATTTTTTTTTAATATATTGTAGAAGGATTGTTTGCTCTTTCCTTATTTTTCATAGTACTTCTCTGTTTGCTACTATGATGATGATCTATGCAGATGTTATTCTTGTATTGTTATTCTCTCTCTTTCTCTCTCTCTCTCTCTCTCTCTCTCTCTCTCTCTCTCTCTCTCTATCTATATATATATATAATATATATATATATATATACAGGGTGTTTCAAAAAGGTATGTCATAAATTAAATCACACATTCCGGGGACAAAAATAAACTGATTGAATCCAACTTAGCTTAGTATAAAAGTTTACCCAAAAAAGTTACAGCCCTTTGAAGTTAAAAATAAAAATTGTTTTTTTGCATTATCTCCTAAACTACTTGACATTTTGTAATAAAAATGGACACGTTACTTTCTTGTTCTGAAAGCATTTTTCATACAAAATCTAAGCGCACAGAAAAATTTTAAGGGGGTGTGCAGCCCTAAATCCCCCCAAACTTTTGAGTACGTTAAAATCAAATGAATTTTATGGCATCATTAGTTTAACACATTATTTTTAAAAAATTTTTGCCTCATCACTTTTTTCAAAAACAGTTTTTATTTTTTATTGAATTACGGGCCCTTTTCATTAACCTTTAAAAAATTACGTGCAACTAAATAAATGGCATAAATGAATTAACAAGTACAAAAAATGTCTATAACCTCTATAATTATGATTACATTACAATAAATGTTCAAAATGACCCCCATTTTCTTCAATACACATTTGGTATCGTTTTAATAAGGAAAACCGAATGCGCTGAAAAATCATATTTTTCTGACGAAATTGATTTGCAGCTTCAATTATTCTAACCCTCAATTCGTCCTCTATTCTTACAGAATACACTTTCTCTTTTATATACCCCAAAAGCAAAAGTCAATGGGGTTTAGACCTGAACATCTGGGTGGCCAAGAAATAGTAGTCCACCGACCAGAATACTGCCTGCAAAGGTATTCCCGGACTTCATTACTGTAATGAGGTGGAGCGCCATCTTGTAGAAATCATATATTTTGCCTTATTGCCATATTCACTTCTTCCAAATACTCTTGTAAATCGTTTGCTAAGAACTGCAAATTATTATCACCATTTAAATTGTGGAAGAAATACTGGGCTTATTAGATTGTTATTCACAATTCCTGCCCAAACATTAACTTTGAAAGTCCTTTGTGATGAGTGTTTTTTTTGCTGCGTGAGGATTTTCGTCGGCCCAAATGTGCTCGTTATGATGGTTTGTTATTCCATTTCTACTGAAGGTAGCCTCGTCGGTAAACAAAATATTTCTAATAAAATTAACATTTCGAGTGTTTTCCTTAACAACCAATCGCAAAATCCAATCCTTTTAGGATAATCTTCAACCATAACTCTTGAACCGTTGTTAAGTGATAGGGTTTAAGCAGCTGATCCTTCAAACGCCTCCAATCCCTTACGTGAGGAACATTTAGTTGAGCAGCTATTATCTTTGTACTTGTTCAAGGGACTTCTTCAATTATTTCAAAAATGTCTTCATCAGCTGCATCCATTATTGGACGACCACTATTGCCAGTTGGAATATATCCGTTTCCCGTAAACGACGATCAATGGTCAGAAATAATCGTCTATCGGTGTATTTCGATTCTAATCCTACGTTTGATGTAAGTCTTCTTTAACTTTTTGCAGCCACTTTGATCTTGTTTTTCCCCTTTTCTTTCTTCCTCATGGATTCCTTTCTATCATCGCTTATGTCATTGCTTATATCCGGCTCGCCAAATGTGACCTAACCACCTATTTCTACATTTATTTTGGTCACGATATCTTATTTAGTACATTCTTAACATCTGCATTGGATGTGCTTCTTTATTCATTTTAAACTGTTTTGGGTGATCCCAGTATGGTTCTCATGATATTTCTTTCCACTATACGTAAGTCTTCTTTATCTTTTTAGTCATTGTCACTGTTTCTGCTGCGTATAATAATATTAGTCTAATTATTGTGTTATATATGTTTTGCTTATTGTCACTCTTAGTACTTGAAATGTTCTATTTCTTCACATTTTCAACTCCCTTTTATTTTATATTTTTTTTCTATTATTAGTTTTATTTCATAATCGTAAAGCTTTGTCTTTTCTTGATTTAATCTGTCCCTTTGTTCCCTTTTCTTTTATTTCTTTTAACATTTCTTTCATTATATTTCTGTTCTTTGCAATAATAACAATATCGTCTGCGTAAGCGGTTATTTGCCCACCTTTTATTCTTAGGTTTTCTTTGTTTATATTTCGTAGTATATATTCTAAAGCTAAATTGTACAGTGTTATGGATAAGGCATCTCCTTGTTTCACCTCTTTACTTACAACGAGTTCATATGTCTCCTCTCTTTGCGTCTTTATGTTATTTTTGTTAGTTCTCATTATCATATTTGTTAATTTTCTGAGGTTATGTGGGATTTTTAATTTTTGCGCTGCTATTAATAATTCGTTCTCGAATTGGATTCTAAATGTTCTTCTATATGTAGGTATAGCCTTAACAGGCCTTTTAGGTTCATTGCTGGATGGCTAATTTTCTTCGTTTTCTGTTCAGTTGTCAGCCTCCAATCTGTGATTCTTATCTGTCTGACATGTTCCATCACTACCTCTCTCCATTTCTTTCTTGGTCTTCTTTTTTTTTGTCCTCGGGTTCTCTCCAAATACCAATATTCTTGGCTTGTCTCTAACCTTGCATTTTTTTAATGTCCGAGCCATTCTAGTCTACTACTACTACTACTAGTTTTTTCATAACTCTTGTTATTGGAGGGTTAGCATACAATTGGTACATTTCTACATTAGTTAGTCTTCACCATTCTCCCTCTACTACTTTTCCACCAAACATTCTGATAACTATCTTTCCCATGCTTCCAATCTGTTCTGTATCGTTGTGTTCATAGTCCATTGTTTCGGCAACATACAGCATTGTGGGTCTAATTATAGTTTTGTATACTTTTATTTTTTTATTGCGAAATATATCTTTAGCCTTAATTATTTTGTTCATGACACCAGCACATATGTTGTTCTTTATTAGCCCAATAAGGGTACCTAAGTACAGATATTCATCCACCTTTTCTCGAGCCATTCTCCACCTCTAATTTAAAGGAGCCCCTGGTGTTTATTCCTTTTTTGCTTAAGATTTTCATGTACATACTTGGATTTATTAATATTAACTTTCAGTCCCATCTTAGAACTTTACCGAATCAGTCTTTTTGCTATACTTGCCAGTTCTTTTCCATTTCTTGCAATGAGAACCACAGCATCACCATTCGCTAAGCATTGGTGCTCTTTATAGAAAAGAGTCATTTGATAACGCTCTCTGGGTTGAGAAAAGAGTCATTTCATAACGATGGTCGGACCAAATAAAGGCAACAGAAAGGACTGGAGACGTTGGTTGAAAGAAGGAAGACTTGGAACCTTTTTACACTATGTTGTATTGGGTCCTTTATCAAATTCTTATGTGGTGACACTTTCTTGATTCGCATATCTAAAAAGAAGAAGTTAAATAGTTTAGCATTTAGCTTTAATTAACCACCTGACTATCCCAGAAGAACCATTTCCTGAACCGGCCACTATTTCCGGATCATTTGCCTAATCTGCTGCCTTAGTATTTGCAAATAATTTTACCTAATCCAGTTAAGCCAATGAAAAGTCTTTACAAAGACTAAAAGATTAATTTCTCTTTTATCAAACATTCCCATTTCCACATCTAATAAAAAGTAAATTAACCGGATGCTTGTCATTCGTTCATTTATTCGACTTAACGTCAAATGATAAAGAATCTGAATATTACATCGAAAATCCGTTTGTTTGGATACGAATATCCTACGTTCGATATCCGGTATTGGTAAAAGCATTAAGGTGTTTTTAAAGTACTCCAAAGATCTTCAGTACATGCAGTTCAAGCGTAGTGACCTTCCTTTTTACATAAGACCACTTAATAGTCTGCCTTGCATAACACCTATATTGCCACGGCTGTGTCAAAGCGAACTGATATTATTATTTATATTTGTTGAGATAAGATGACGTAGAATCGGAACTTTATACAAAGATTTAAACAGAAGTACTGACTACAAGATAACGCTAATAAACACATTGTAAACCATTGATTGCCTATTTCCGGTATTGCAAACCAATGGCATAATACAAAAGATTTTTCGCGAGACATAATATATTGAATATACCTAATGGAAATATTTTTTTTTAAATACAGCAAAACCTTCAACATTCACAAATTATTCATAACCCATTTTGAGTTTGACGACAACATAACAAAATATTTCATTTTTTTATTCTTTCTTCAATACTTATTGCACCTATCTCTTGTGGTCCTGTCCTCTCTTGGTGTGAGTAGTTGTGTTTCTTCTTAAAAGTTGATTTTTGGCATCTGTCATACTAGTGTATCAGCGAGCTAATTAATTAACGGTATGATGTATCTACCAACACCACCATATGACTAATTCTGAATGTTCTCTGCTACTGGCGAAAAATTCTCAGTATTGCTCTGATGCTGGGGAATTTTTTTCTGCTGATGGTAGAAACATTAGGTTGTTCTCATCTGAGACTGGAAACTTAGAGAATTTGAAGACTAGCAGTTTTCTCATTCAGTGGTTTGAGATTCGTTTTCTCCACTGTGATACATATAAATATGATCCTGTAGTAGGTGATCTCCAATACTTCACACGCTTCCATTGGGGGGTATCTGCTGTATGGCTCTGAAGAGTGAGATTTTACGGGTCACGAACCTTTTAGTTTCTGATTTTATTTAATCAAATGGAGTGACATGCTGCTCCCTCTGTGGACTAAAATGATAAACGGAGTCGTCCTCAAACTAGTTCTTACTTTTTCCTAGTTTGGTATGCATTCTAAATATTCTTCAAGTCACTAAATGAATATCTGGTTCTTATTAGCTTTAGTCAAAGTTGCTGTATCGTCATATAGAGTGCCATCTGATTTAATTTATCCCTGGAGGCCAGAACGCTACAGTTATTGCTATGTTATATCAAATTAATGCATAAAATTAGTTAGTAGGAGAAAAAAAGATAAACCAGCAGAAAATAGATTAGTTTTTTACAAGCAAGTCAAGACACGATTACTAATGATGCTTAATACTTTTGACCAAAAATATATGAGTCTTTTTATTTAATTAATATCATTTAATATGCCTTATATTAAAAATTAAATAGGCCCTGAACCAATTCTCTGTATGTTTTATTGATCCTTAGTTAAATCCGTTTAAAAAACTTCTATGGCTTAATAGTTTACTCAAAACGTTTTTACTTTCTTTCTAGCTACGGAATAAACGCCAACATGATCAGCGAGTCCAAGCGGCTTGCCAGCCCTTCCCTTGTGCGAAAAGCCAGCGGCAAAGGTTTGATCAGCAACGATGGGATCTACACAATGGGTAGTGACAGCACTTACAAAAGCTCTCCCAGTAGTGACGGAACCTACAAGAGTTCCATCAGTAGCGATGGTACGCTGAGAAAAGTACAGGCACAAGTATACCGGAATTCGGAACTAAAGTTAATAGCTATTCGAACAGGAATAATTTAGATGATATCTACAATACAAGGTTAGTTATAGTTTTAAATTAATTAGTTGTTAGTATCACAAATTTAACAATGACTACAAGGTGATATAAGGGAACGCCTTCCAGATTAACAGTTCAAGATTGAAATACGGTTATTAAAGAAATGTTGGACAAAGTTGATAAAAATAAAGGGGCACTGGGAAATAATTTTTTTAAATAAACCTGAATCACCCAAAACGTCATTAATTTAGCATATATTTTGAACATAGTTTAAACATGACAACAATAGATTTTTTTTTATTTTATGACATGTTCATCAGTCTCTGAGCTTATTAGCGAAATAAATACATATAAGATAATTTATGTTTGGGTCTGTCTTTGCAACTGATATCTTTAACACTCTACAAGGACATGTTTAGCACCGAGTGGACAGTTACAGTTGTCACATAAAGTAGGATTAGCGTGACCAGTTATATGCTCGTAGGTAATTCGGGTATGTTTTAGACGAAGTCGAGTAACGACTTATGAGCTCTGTTGGAGATTTGATATTTCCACGGTATTTCAGATATTTTTAATTCGCTAAGTTTTGAAGTTGAACAAATGTTTTGTTCACTCAACTTTTGTTGGTTTTGTCACAAATTTTCAACCATTACTAATAAATGATGTTAAACATTTAGCACTACATTTCTCACTTCACTCGTGGTTTCACTGTTTCTTGCTTGTTGTGCTAAGCGATATGTGAATGTTACTTGGTTTACACTTCGAATGTGCTACTGGTAAACAATCAAAAACCTCGTGTGAAAAAGGACCATTATTTTGGGTTTTTTTCGTGATTGGTTTTAATCTTCGCAAATGACATATATCTGTATAGACACTGCTACTTTGCTGTATCGGAAAAAATGTATGAAGTTAGCTAAAAATATAATGGCGTGAACATGGCCCCGCCTTAGGAAATACTGCCAACAAAATCGACTGCTAACGGTAACTGTTCGAATGTTTGAAATGCACCTATTCCAAATATGCAACGGACACACCATGAAAAAAGAACGAGTAATGTCTTTATTGTATGTCTTTATCTTGAAAACTCTGGCTACACCATCACTGCCGCATATAAGTTTGATCAGGCGACCTAATTTCCACCTTAATGGAGCTAAATTGTCGTCTTTTATGAGCACTAATGCTTTCCGCAACTTAACCATTGGTAGTAGTCCATTTGATACTTTTTTGTAGTTCGGAGATCTATTCTTTTATAAGTGGTGTTCCGATGAGAAAATGTGAACAAGTTATGCTGGAGGTACAGGGATGATAGGCCCTGAATTTATTGAGTTCAATGCAAGCAGGATAAATTCCGAAGTTGTGCGTTTCCACTTATGTACTGTTTCTTACTTCGCTTTCCCACAGTCGGCCAAATGTGGAAAATATGGAGGTATAAAAGACACGAAATATTATCTTTAGCAAGGATTCTCTTATCGCGGGAGTGTGCTGCTCTAAAAATTTTCTTAACGCTTTTAACTCCGAACTAGCTGCTATGAAATTGGTTCCATTAGCGAATATCATAATCTACACCTGTTACAATAATCAGTGGCCCACCTGCGAGACGCTGGGCAAGTAGGTCTCCCATTACTGGCTGAATGAATTTAGATTTTAAACGAAAACATTTTACATATTTGTGATAAATTTCTTTCTGATAACTGCCAGATAGTATCTCTTATTGTAGAAAGTAAAAGCTGAGGACCAGCATGCATAAGATCTTTGTAAAAATGATCAAATAATAACGCTGTAACTACATGATGCCTAGATAGGAATTTTTTGTCATACGCAAACTCGGAATGTCTGTAACGCACGCCTACTCTCATATTGCCCTGCTGATCAAGCAATGCAGATAAATTTATGTATTGCTAGTTTTCTCGAGATATCCTCTTTGGTTCAAACGCTTAATTTCATTAGAACAATCTGCTTCTTAATTTCCTTGAAGGACAATATAAAGCAACCCATAGAAATTGTACAGTATGGTTGCTGTTTTGTGCGTAGCTAGTTCCTTTTTTAATCAGGGGAGCAATTGGATGTGTTGTGTAGAGTTGGTTAATGGTATTGATGGAACTGAGGGAATCGGTAATTGTAAGAACATTGGATATATTCTATCTATCTAATATATCTAATCAGCCTTAAACGCCCGCTCTTGGGCATAGGCTCTCCCTGTTAATCTCCTTTGTCTCTATTTTGGGCGATCTGCATCCAGTCCTTTCCTGCCGTTCTCTTAAGGTCGTCAGTCCATCTCATCTGTGGTCTTCCTCTTTTTCTTTTCTTTTCCATGGCTCCAGTGTAGAATTCGCTTATTCCACTCTTTCATCTTTTTGCCGGAGAGTGTGACCGGCGAAGTTCCATTTAAGTTTTGCAACCTGTCTTGATACATCGTTCACCTTTGTTTTTTCTCTGATCCATGAGTTTCTTTTCCTGTCTTTAAGACCGATACCAGCATCTGTCTTTCCATTGCTCTTTGTGTTATTGGATATATTATTGGAGTTAATTTGAGTGAGAGCTTTATAGATGGCATATGGCTCTAAAGTATGTCTATAGGTTAAGGATTGTAGTTTATATTTAAGTGTATATATTTGAGTGTAACGACAACGGTCCCAACGCCAGTAGATGTTTTAGAGGTGTCTATGTATACGTGAGAGAAGTAAAAAAAATTGTTAAGTTTGTTGAAGGTATTTTTTATTAAGGAGTAGGGAGTATCGTTCTTTCTAAAGATATTTAAAGATATGTCTGACATTCAAGGAAGAGATATTCTTATGAAGTTGAATTAGGTATTTGCTATCGAAATTTGTAAAGCGTGTAAGTTTACCTACATCTTTCGTAAATGGTGGTTCACGTTCTATTTTCAGTGTTTAAATCGTCACTTCGACGTTATTCCAACCTTTCTATTCCCATAGTATTGCGTTTTTTTACTCCACATACTGCCCATATTATCTTTTTGTAGATTGTTACTCAATTTTCGGTGTTAAGTTCTTTCTGCGGGCTGTTGAAGCTGTGTATGCCAGTACAAAAAGTTCATTTGGGTTAAAAACGCGAAGCGTTGACCAGGCTATATAAGTTACTTTACCTAGGAGCCTTAATATTGTTTCGTATAGAGTTTTTGATCCATCTGCGAACCATGTTAGAGATCCATTATGTAGGACATAAACTTATTCCCTAAATGGTATGACCGTGTTAATTTTCAAGTGAAATTTTTCCTCAAGAAAAGAATATTATTTGTTGTTTGATTATGGACTAATCGTCGTTAGAGTTATATAACTATCTAACTAATATAAATCAACTACAGGTATTAATATGTACGAGTAAAAAAAGTAGTATGAAGCAGAATATAGAAAAATAACTATCCGAAAAAATTTAAAACCGTAAAAGAAGTATTAGACTGCAGAAAAATATCTCTCTTCAGACTTGACGGAGTGTAGTGATCGTCGTGTATAGTGCATAGTCCGTCTCCATAAACTTTTACATTACCTCTAAGTAACCGTTTTTGTTACAGTCAATCGCTTCAACCAATCAAAAGAGACTTCAGAGAAGAATATTACAGAGAAGATGTAAGAAGGTACGATCCCTTAAAAAGAAGCCTTACCGAAGGCACTATAAGAAGAAGTCCAGAGAAAATCTACAAGCAGTCACAGTCATTAGTAAACAGTCCATATTCGGATTCAGAGAGCTTGTCACCTCCAGGTGCTTTTAGAAACAACACAAAGTCACCAGAATTTCACGAAACGTAAGTTTTTTTTTATATATTTCTTTATTCAATTGTTATGGTCGTTAGCTTTAATATTGAGAGTATCGGAAACAATTGTCAAGAAAATGTAGCACATATGTTTTGATTATAAGATAATTAAGTAGTAGATTTACCACTTTTACTAATAGATGTATTATTATGTTTCTATTATCTGTCTTTGAACGTCAAAAACGCTTTTTCCACAAAAATGAAGGCATTATCGTGAAAATCTTATAGTCTTATTTGGCAATATCAGAAGTTAAATTAATAAAAAAAATAACAATCGTTGAGTATATGAAATAGCGTCTCCTATCTCTAGGCGACTATGTAGTGCAATAAACTAACTCTGAAATATTTAAAATACCTCTCAGCTACTAAGCTCTTTGTCTTGGTCTACTTTAAAGTGGCATTAAAAAAATATCTGATTATACAGGGCACTATTTCCAAAAACTTGCTTTTGCTTCGAATCTTTTTTTTTTTGGAAACCGAAAAAAAAAAAGATTAAAAGGCCGAGTAGTGTGTTAGCTCACAAAGTAGAGAATTTTATTAATGTTGCCTAGAGTTAATGGGAATTAGAAGTTTCTAGTCCTCACATATTTAGAGATTTTTAGAAAAAAATCCTGTTTATTGCAAATAACCAGTTTTTCAAATAAATATCTAAATAAGGATTAAAACTAAAAGGATTTATTCGTGAAAATAAAATTTTCATATTTTTAATCATAATTTCTGAGGAGCCATTTAAGAAAGAGAAAATGTTTTCTTACAAACGCGTTTAGATTTTCCAACGATATTGCGGTAATTGGGTTAACACTGGACTAGAAACGTTTTTGTTTTTTTTTGTAAGAAATTAACCGCATTGCCTTATTTAATTCAAAGTGTCATTAACAAGGCAGCTTAATAACTCGTTTAGTTTGTGTTCAATCAGACACATCCCAATCGATACGTTTTCCGTACATTGGAATAATTTTGATTTAAATGGTCGTAGCCAATAATTTCAAATCAGGCAAAATAAAAGAATGACCGACGATCGGAAAAACCAATTCAATTTGTTAATATGCTTCGGCGTTTCTTTTAGAAGCTAGTGAGCCACCATTGCCATTATATTCGTATTTTTGTTTTGTTCGCCGCAACCATTATCAAAAAATATACTGTTTCTATGCTGATATCAAAATCAAAATTCTTTAGAACATATTACAATAGCATGAATGCCATTTTGAATTAGGAATTATTTTCGGATAACACTGTTAAATTGTTATAATTTATTTGCTGGCTTAAATATAGATGGCTGATCAAGCAATTTGACAGAAGTTTTTTGGCAGTCGAATGGAAGTTAGTAGTGGTGAGTTTTGGATTTTTAAGGAGTTTAAAAAAACTCTTTTTGCTTTCGCCATATGAAACACGATGCTCAGTGGCTAACTTTTGCTGAACAGCTAAAGAGTTGTTACTTTCAACTGCTCTGTTGTTTCAGAGCAACAGTCAGTCGGCGGAATTCCAAAGTGATGGTTATAGATAACATTCATATACTTTCGAAAGTAACTAAGCTTCACATGCATAGACTGAGGCACTCTAAGGAAGTAATGGTCGAATAAATGTTCTTAAAATTCAAGTCACATGCCAAGTAGACCCTCACCTTCTGACGCTTTTATTATGAGCATCTAGGCTCTACAGTTTACAGTTTGACACTACCTTCAGCAAGATGGCAATATTACTGACTTATTAGGCGTGATTCACTGTATTTAGTTTTTACATTACTCTTGTGTGTTTCTTCTTCTTAGGGTGCTGTCCGTTCCGAATGTTGGCGATTCATTTGCTATGTTGATTTTGTTGGTTGCTATACGAAATAGCTGTGTTGAGGTCTTTCTTACCATGCTCTCAGGTTAGCAAGCAGGATATTCTTCTTCGTCCTGGGGCTCTTTTTTCCTTCAATTTTACCTGCAAAATGCATTGGAGTAGCTCGTATCTGCCTTGATTTTCTCATTATATGTCCAAGTACTCCAGCTTACGGCTCTTCTTGTGTGTTTACATTTCTATAAATTAGTAAAATGGCAAATAAAAAATTGCCGTGATGCTGAACTCTTGAAGTAGCGGAGAATTTGAGTGAAAGGGGGAGTTTTTTAGTGAAGATGATGATGATTCGATAGACAATCCAAATTTCAAGATTCATGTTCTTCTTCCTCTAATTTAGAAATTAACAGTGATGGCAAGAGTCAGAATTCGAATTTGATCTAGAATCTCTCACCAACGATTCTGAAACCTGATAATTTTTTCATATAATACTGATAATAATCTTAATCTTTATTTGGAATAATTGTGCAGGTAATATATAAATTAGTATTCACTTTTTATCGTTTGAGTTTTTGTTTTACATTTTGTAGGTAATTTGAAGACATTTACTTTACAGAAAATTAGGATTCCCTCAAAGTTTTTTTTACATGATTTTTTTTTAAATACTTAAATGTTTGTGTTTACATGTTTTTAGTATTAAATATTGTGAATTTCATGAAATATAGTTTCAGTTTCTTACATAAAAACTTCAAATTTATACCCATGTAGCCAAAGTGTTAAACGTACATGGTATTATATCGACGATGCAGAATATTAGATTTCCCTCCTTCGGTTTTTGTCCCTTACAACAAGCAAATATCAGATATCTTTGATTGGTAAAGGTGGAGTGTAGAAAATTTATCACATTTTTACAATAGTTTTTTA